>JZKD02S1463803.1:640650-651972 GCA_000966675.3 Picea glauca
TGGTTGCATCTCTGATATATTTCTGTTATATTACTGGATATACGCGATATCTCTGTGCATTTCTTTATTATATCTCCGCTCTCATTTCGTGCCGAAAATAATCCGGATCAGTCTCGTACCCATGACGTGGAGGCTTCTATGAGGGTCCATCACCTACAAAAACAAAAAATATTTAATTTATATGGCCAATTTTTAAATATCATTGAAGTAGTTCACTGATATTAAAAAAAACCTCTGTAATGTAATTATTGACCTGTTGGTCCACTAGTCAGCACTGTTGGAATGGATTCCATGTTCTCCTAATCATATTTAGGTCGCAGAGGCTCAACTACGACATTCTCTGCCATTGAAACGACAAAATTTATAAGGACAAAACTATAAATGTATAAGTAATAAAAATTAGAAGTAAACTACTTATAAGTACAAAATTATTAAGTATATGATTAATATAGAGCCATTTTACCGTCGTGGGCCTCAGTCACAGGAACATATTGGGGTTGCACCCCACTGGGATGGAGTAATTGGGGAGCACCATGATCTTCTAGCCGCACTGCACTATAAATGATTTATTTTCCAGTACTAATGGTTTCATTGATAGTGTTTCTCCCTTGATTAAAACAAAGTAAGACATTAAAGCTATGGATGATATCAAACATTTATGTATTTTATAAGTAATGAAAGGTTAATGTGGAGTGATTTGTTTGTACCTTATCCCACAAACTAGATCTTGGTGTCTTCCCCATGATTTTCCTACAATCAACCACAACTTTATAGTCGCACTTGTAACCAAGTTGTAGGTATTCCTCCATGGTTTAAATCCTTAAGTCGTTGCCCTGCATTGCATAAGAGCATGTTTTTTTAATATTTTTTTCTGCAATAAATTGAAACTTGTAAGGCGATACAAATAATATTCTTAAGATGTTTGGGTACTTACGATTCATGACTGTAACCAGGAGTAGCCTCCCTGCACTAGCTTGTGTTGGCCATGTTTGGAAATCCTTTCTTTGGTTTCCTTCGAAGTGTCAAGAAACCCATCATCAAAATTTCCAAGTATGTTATATACCACACTTTAATTTAGATCTAAAGAAAATTAAAGGTATTGAAATCAAAATATTGTAATTTACCTTGGGGTAGTAGTTATTTTTTCTCCTGATTTTTTCAATATATTTTCTTTTGCATCATCAATGATCAACTTCCACTCCCTCTCTAGAATAGAGGGAGGATTCTCATACCTAGGGTTTCCTGCCAAGCTTCATCTATAAACATCCCACGTATATTTTAAATAGTCTTTTGATGCAGAGGTGACCTCTTTTTTATTGAACGTGTCTACTCAAAAGAGGCCGTCGAGATAATCCATAAGTTATTTTTTGAGGTTGGAATTCTGGAAATTCCACCTCATGCGTAAGTTTTCCCCAAAAATAAACAAGGTCTTGCTCTCCAGGTGCCTATAAAAATGGTCATTTCCTACACACAAAAAGATATGATCATTGATTTAAAAATAATAATCCAGATGATTTGTGTATGAGATGGACAATATGAAACGATTAAAATATGAAAACCTACCTGGGACTCTTATTTTTTTAATGGAAGTCTGTTATCGTCAACCAAAAATGTGCACGTAAGGGTACCTGTTATGGTCACACATCTATCTCTAGGAAATCCAACCACGTCAACCACATCATCAACCTCATCTCTGTCACCACCTCTAGAGACTGATTGTTGTGTGGATTCTTGGAGGTGCGTGGCATGGCTCCTATATAAATTAGTTGTGGAATATGGAGAATTAAATTGTACTCTAGCAGCTGTATGACATCCCGGGTCAGGACTCTGTGCTGTCTCTTCAGTGCCACTACTACTAACAACAGGCTAAATAGGCTCCAAAAATCTCTTTATAAAAAATAAAATGGTTTTTCGTGAGATAATCTAAAAGTTAAAAAACACACTTTCATAATTGAACATATGAGTACATTAAAAAAAACACTTTAAATTATGGTTATTAACTTATATGTGTTAATTTGTGACATAAGGAGATTGATCCTTTCTAGGACGTCAGGAGTTTGATCTGGATGGTATAACAAGCTATCAAGTTCCTTGTTCACTTTAATGATCTTTATTTTTATTAATACCATCAGATTAGGGGATGAATACAACCCCTCCTCATCAATGGAATCGTGATCAACATGGCCTACTGACTACATATAATTTCAACAAAGCCAATGTTATTTCAGTTATATAAAAAAATGAAATAATTGATCACCACACAAATAAAATTATATAAATAAATAATAAAATTCATGTAAAATGAAAGTTGAATTTGATAATAATTTACATGTTCTATGGTTGGTCCTTTTCCACGATCATCCTGCCACATTATAATATAATTAGAACCCCCAAATATTTAAAAAAATGTTAACGATAACAAAAAAACTGATTTCCACCCAAATAAAATCAGCCTCAACGATCAACCTCCCATATTATTATAAAATTGGGACCGTGAAATATTTAAAACATTGTAAAAAATAAAAATATATATATTGCAATAAGTAGAGGTTTCTTAAAGAGGTGTTGCATAAGTACCCGCTCACTATTAGTTGATGTTTATATTAGATTCAAATGATAATACATTAATAACTCTTCCCTGGGAGCTATCCTTTTTATTGTGCATGGGACTACCCGATTCTCTTTGCATCCCTCATATATGCAATTCAATTGTAGGTTTGTTGTCCTGGGTCCTGTGTTGTTTATAAAACTTGCGATATTGCCAAAAGCTATAGGCCTTCCATCAATATAGATAGTCTCTCCCTCTTTTTATCGTTGTTTATTAGCTGTATATAATTTGAGGCGAGTGCATATCTTTGCATACTTCGCATGTACCAGACCAACTGCATCCAATCGTTATAATTTTAACACGGTCTAACATAGTCAATCAATTCAGTTACTGTATTGTATTTTATAGTTATTCCATCCATTGAAAACAGCGCCAGGCCATGCAGGGAGGATGGTGCAATGCAATATGTCTTATTTTTGACAATGAAGTTAGTGTCTAACGGAGGAAGTTCCTTAGGTACCCATTATTTCTCCAAATGATTATACTTAAGAGGAACCTATATGTCTCCTATGATCTCATCATCATAAGAGCATGATCCTCCTTCGGAAAGAAAAAATTACATGTGTCTACGGATTTTTCTTCTGACTTTTCCACTTCTGGTCCTTTTTTGCATATCATATCTACTAGATGCAGTCACATTTCCCTATATTTTTCCTAGCTTCTGATCCAGGTGGACATCAATGGCCACCCACCTCTTCCACTTGGATCAAAATAATTTTCCGACAATTTTGGCAATTCACTATTTTCAGTAGTTTTTAACTTACGAGGCCATTTTGAGGGCCTAAATGAAGGTTTTTCGGGATCAAGCTTCTCAATGATAGTCAAAGGCTCCGATTGATTCCCCAAAATGAATCTCCTCAAAGATACTTTTGCAACAATCTATCGTGCGCCAAAAATGGAGATCGTATGCCAAAGTTACACCCCCAAGAAGTTGATACACCAAACTACCCAAAACAGGGTCCACAAAATTGTTGGCTTTTCATCTTCTGGGGTTAGGGTTTTGGATTTTCTTTATGATAAAAAGGCCTTTGTATCCACATTGTAAAATCATCTTCTTGCAAATGTGATTAGCAGACACATCTCTTCTCAGAGATAAGATTCCACCATTCTAGCGAGTCTTTCACTCTGTATTTTACAGTATTTGTACATTTTCGCTCATTAATAGAAAATTGTGTATTAATGTATCTCTGTGTTTATGGTTGCATCTCTGATACATTTCTGTTATATTATTGGATATCCAAAATATCTCTGTACATTTATTAATTATATCTTTGCTCTCATTTTATGCCGAAAATAATATGGATCATTAGTATCAGAGCAGGCTGCTCTTGATCATTTTTCAGTGCATGTCCCTATAAAATTTCAGACCCCACCTAGTTTCAAGTCTCATTGACTTTTTAGCCAATGTTTAATGCCCAAACCCAGTTTTATGACAGCCAATTAAAATTAACATAAAATATATTTTCAGAGCTGAAACCTGAGGATTTTGAACATCATTTAACGCAGAAACCTGAGGATTCTAAACATTGTTTAACATAGAAATAAAAACATATCAGCAACACATAACTCAGAAAATTATAACACAATAATTTTTGGTCTAGCAGCGACCCTAGAAAAACCTACAAGGGGAAAACTAGTGAGAGAGGGATTTTTATTATTTCTGAGGTCAGAGGAAATGTCTTTTACAACACTCAATAATTTCATAAATTTAATACAGAATTTTCTTGAAAACTGTGCCAAGCTTTGTCTTGAAAATGCTAAGCCAAAATCCTCAAAATTCACAACAGAATTTCCTGTACAAATGCACAGGTAAACTCCTCATTTTATGAACCCTCTTTGACTATATGGTCAACTCGAAAACTATGCCAAAAAAGAACATCAATTTTATGGGAAATAAATGCCTATACGACCACCTTGGGAACAGTGCCAAAACTCAAAAATATCACACAACAAAATACCTCAAAAACTGTGCAACAATAAACAACAGTATGGACTTCTAAAATATGTACATTAAATCCTTTCTCTTTTGTTGTACCCCAATCCACAATTTTTGTGTAATTAATGACTATACAACCTCCTCAAAATTCGTACAGTATGGTCCTCCTTTAATGCTATACCTTTCCTCAATTTCTGTGCCGACTTTAAATATGTACGACCCTCCAAATCCATATAGTACGACATGCAATTAATGGATGTACTCTCTCCTCGATTTTCATGTCAAAGTGTGCCTGTATGCTATCTTGGAATGCATGCCCTATCTTAGATAATGGCCTCCTTCTTCATCTCACCTTCTCCTCTTGTTTCCCTCTCAACAATGAACAATCAACCCTAGAAAGGGTGCGCCCTCCTACCCTATTCGACCTCATGGGGGAAGGTGAAGAGTATTCTCATCCAACAGTGGAGATGAGATGAGATCAATGGTGGAAATAAAATCACTTAATTCACCCACTTTCCCTAAGTCTCAAAAAGTCACCTTTTAATTTGTCTCTCACAAATTAAATGACTAGGGTTCACATTAGTCACTTTCTCACCCCTTAGTCTTCTAGGTGATGAGAAACACTTTCCTAGGTAATTTTTAATTATTTTTCACACTCCCTCTTACCGAGGAAAATGTTACTCACCACTCCAATCGTGTCCCTGAAAAATACAAACTTTCCTTTGTCCAATGCTTTGGTGAGTATGTATGCAACTTGCTCATCTGTAGATATGTACTATAGCTCCACTGCTCCTCTCTTAACATAGTCATAGATGAAGTGATAGCAAATCTCAACATGCTTAGACCTTTCATGAAATACTATATTCTCTGAGAGTTTAATGAAACTCCGATTATCATAGTAAATCAAGGTAGGCCTCAACTGCACACCAAAAAATCCCACCAACAACTTGTGAAGCCAAAGAGCTTTACAACTAGCCTGATTGGCAGGCATATACTCAGCCTCTGCAAAACTCAAAGCCATTGAATGTTTCTTCTAACTGAACCAATACACAACTATTGATCCCAATCCAAAACAACAACCAGAAGTACTATTTCGGTCACTGACACATCTTACCCAATCTGCATCTGTATAGCCAACCAGATGAACTCCATCCCCTCTCTCATAGTCCAGACCATAATATACCGTACCACAAAGATACCTGAGTGCATGTTTTTTTGCCACCCAGTGAAATCTCCTAGGCTCCAGCATGAACTGACTGAGAGTGTTGAAAAAAAAACAAATATATGGCCTGATATTTACCAAATACATCAAAGAACCAATCAACTGACGATATAAAGTGGAATCCACCAACTGTGACTCAAAAGCATGGAGCTTCTTCCAATTGGTTATCATGGGAGTGGACATGGGCCTACTATCCTCCATCTAAAATATCCTCAGAATATAACACACATACTTCCTATGTCCCAGGAAGATGTGTCCAGGCTCTTGCCAAACCTACAATCACAAAAAATAGTTCATCAATCCAATATCAGTCATCTCAAACTCTAAAGCAAGGCTCTCCTTGTAGATAGTGATAAGTCTCTCTGCTTCTGTAATGAAAATAGAATCCACATATAGCAAGAGAATGAGAGGATCCTCTCCAACCACAATGAAGTATAGTTTGGGATCCGCCTCACCCTTCTCAAAACCCAACTATTGCAAATAGGCATCAATCCTCGAATACCAAGATATGGGAGCTTGTTTCATCCCATATAGTGCCTTCTTCAGTCTACACACATGAGATTATCTCCCATGCACCTCAAATCCCAATGGTTTCTCGATATACACCTCCTCCTATATAATACCATTTAGAAAGGTGGTCTTCACATCCATCTGGTGGATCTTCCAACCCATCTCTACTGCAATGGAAATCATTGACCTGATCTAGGTATATCTAGAAACTGGTGTGAAGGTCTCATCATAATCAACTCCCTCAACCTGTGAGAACCCGCGAGCTACAAAGAGATATTTCTACTTCTCAATGCTTCCATCTATAGCATGCTTGAGTTTATAGAGCCACTTGGAAGTCACCACTAACTTCCCCTTAGTTCTAGGAACAACTTCCCAAACATCATTCTTCATGATGGAATTTTACTCTTCCATCATGGACTCTATCCAAACCTTTCTAACAATAACCTCCTCAAAATTGGAAGGCTCAGAGTCTTTAATACTTCTCACCATCGCGATGTAGCTACAAAACCTCTCGGGAGGTTTACTCTCCCTCACAGCCTGTCTGGGATTCCCCACTGAACCCTGTGCTTCTCTCAAAGTATATTGAATCCACTTGAGCTTCCTCCTCTCTAAATTAATGTCATGTGGAGGGGACTCACCTTGCTCAACCCCATATCCTAAAGACTGTGATCTTGAAGTAGACTCTGGAATACTTGATCCTGAAACCTGTGGACCAGTAACCTGCGATCCTGACATTTGTGGCCTTATTACCTGTGGACCATTCATCACCAAAACTGGTGGCCCCAAACTTTGTTTCATTGAAGTCTATTGTAGACTCACCTGAATCTGAGGTGATGACTACTCACCCCTATTTGTCCCTCATGACTTCCTAAAGGCTCCTTCCTCCTCAAATCTCACATCCCTCCTCAAAATTGTCTTCCTCAAGGAAGGAATGTATATATGGAAATCATTTGAAGTCTCATTGTACCCAACAAATATCCATCTCTCTATCATGGGGTCTAGCTTTGTCCTTTTCTAAGAAGGCACATGTGAATATGTGATGCACACAAAAATATGAAAGTGCCCCACCTCAGGCTTCTTCCTAGAAAAAGCCTCCTCATGAGTCATACTCCCCACTTCCCTGTGTGGAATCTTGTTCTACATATAAAATGCAATGTAGCATGCCTCAACCCAAAGAAATAGTGGCATCCCCTAATCATGTAGCATGGCTCTCGTAGCCCCAACTATGGCGATGTTCTTACTCTCAGCAAACCCATTCTGTTGTGAGTTGTAAGGAACACTCAACTCTCTCATGATTCCCTCTCCTTCATAAAAGTCCATGAACTCCTTGGAGGTATACTCACCCCCATTGTCTGTCCTTATAGATCTAATTTTCTTCCCAGTCTGGTTCTCCACAAGAGCTCTGAACTCTTGGAACAGATTGAAGACCTTTCCTTTGGTATTCATGAAGAAAATCCAAGACTTTCGTGAGAAGTCATAAATGAATATTACATAGTATAAAAAACCATTCAATGATGTCGAAGACATCGAGCGACATACATATGAATGAATAATATCAAGGATACATGTTGCTCTACTATCACTGCTAGGAAAAGAAGTCTTGGTGTACTTTCCCAAAGCACACCCCTTGCACAACTCTTGGTGCTCTGTATTGAAATCTGGAACTCCAGTCACAGTCTCCCTCAGTACCCTCAAATCCCCATGGTGAAAATATTCCATCCTCCTGTGCCATATCTCACATAGATCACTGTTGTTGGTAGAAAGAAACAATGCTCTCACTGGCTGAAACATGAGCTTATACAACTTCTCATGTCGAGTCCCAATCATTTTGTCCAAAGTAATATTGGAAACCTTGGGGAAAAGTATCACCTTCCCATCATGGAACAAAACCTCATAGCCCCTCTCCTCAATAGAAAAAATTGAAACTAAGTTCTTATTCAAGCTTGAATCATATAGGACCTCTCTCAACAACATGGGAGGAAAAGATTCCCTCTGAAATGATACAGTCCCACTACCAACTTCCTTGACAAATTGGTCATCTCCAAGCACTACCTCAACATCACCAATCTAAGTAATATATGTCAAGTTCTCATGAACCCATTTCATATGGCATGAGGCACCACAATATATATACCACATATCAGAATGAGTGGTCCTCGTAGAAGGACACACAACTAAGGAAAAATCCTTATCAAACTTGGTGGAGAACTCCTCCACCACTGCTGAATTTGTTGTTTGTTTCTTCTTCTTGTTCAGAAACTGACTTGCATAGTGCCCAAACTTGTGGAATGTAAATAACTTGACTTTGGTCATGCCCTTCTTCCCTTAACCCTTCAGTTTTTTTCCTCCCTTATCACCCTTTCTAAATTTATTCTTGTTTTTGGCAGCAAGAGACACATTCTCCTCATCATGACCTGTATATGAACTACCATGCACATAACCTCTCTAGGTCTCCTTCTGAACAAATTCATCCCAAAGGCATTCTCAATTGGGAAGCTTCTCCCTAGCCACAATGCCCTCAACAAAAACAACCCATTGTTTGGAAACTCCATTCAATGTTGTTCTCACAAGCTCACTGACAAAAATGGCCTCCCCCAAAACTCCAATCTCATCTCTCACCTGTGTCAACCTAGTAAGATATGTGACCACATTTTCATCCTTGGTCATTTTAATTCTCTTCAGGTTTTCCCTCAAAACCATCTTATGATTTTCATTTATACTCTGGTACAACTTAGTCAAAGACTCCCACATCTCATAAGAATTTGTCTTCCCTGTTAAGTGAGGAATCAAATGGTCCTTGATGGCATCAAGAATAATCCTCTTAGACTTGATACTCTTCTTAGTTTATTCTGCAAGAAGAGTAGCATCAATAGGTACATTCATAGGATTTGTTGTGGAGTTCTCAACAATATCCCACAACTCATTTTCTTGCAACAACAAGATCGTACTCTATTTCCAAGCACCAAAGTTTGCTACCCCATCAATTCTATCCTCAACCCTCAAACCTATAGCCATTGAACCTTTTATGTTGAAAATGAAAAATTCAAATTTATGTCTGGTGAAGTGACTGTTGTCCCAATTTTTTGATTTGTTGATATATCTTTGCTTCTCTTTAATTTAGCTCTGATACCAAAAACTGTAGTCACCTTGAAAACTGTGCCAAAAAATAGAAGAAATTTTATGGGCAATAAATGCATGTACGGATTCCTTGGGAACTATGACAAAACTTAGAAAAATCACACAGCAAAATACCTCGAAAATAGTGTAGCAATAAACAACAGGTACGACCTGACTCTTTTGTTGTACCCTGCTCCTTGATTTATGTGTAATTAATGACTATACTGCCTCCTCAAAATACATACAATACAGTGCTCCTTTAATGTTGTACCTTACCTCAATTTTTGTGTCGACTTTAAAGTGGTACTACCCTCCAAATTCGTACATTATGTCCTTCAATTAATGGTTGTACTCTCTCCTCGATTTGTATGCCAAAGTGTGCATGTATGTTGTCTTGGAATGTGCTCCCTAGCTCAGATAATGGCCTCCTTCTTCAGCTTGCAACTCCTCTTCTTTCCCTCTCAACAATGAACAATCAACCCTAGAAAGGGTGTGCCCTCCTACCATAGTCGACCTCATGGGGGAAGGTGAAGAGTCTTCTCATCCAATGGTAGATATGAGATGAGATCAACGGTGGAAATAAAATCACTTTAGTCACCCACTTTCCCTAAGTCTCAAAAAGTCACCTTTTAATTTGTCTCTCACAAATTAAATGACTAGGGTCCACATTAGGCACTTTCTCACCCCTTAGGCACCTAGGTGATGAGAAACACTTGCCTAAGTACTTTTTAATTATTTTTTAACATCCCCCGACGAGGTCCGAGTATAGCAAGTTGGGTCTCGATCTTGTCTCTCTTGAAGACAATCGCTCTCGTATGTCTAAGAAACCCTCCATGGTGGAAGAAAAGAAAAACGACAGAGAAAATGATTCTATTAATATGTTGCTTGAGAAATCTCTCACGTGACAGAGGAATGAAATGATGGATAATTTTTCCCACACCCTTCAATGCCCATCGATAAAAAAAGACACATCTTCATCAAGAAGCCACTTTGGAAGTACCTCTCTTTTCAAGGTACAAGTTAATTTTGATATTCCCATATTTGAAGGACAGATAGATGCGGATGCCTTAGAAAAATGGTTAAATTTGCTAGAAGGTTATTTCTCTGTTCATAATTTTTTCGATAGGAAAAAGATCACCTTCGCACTCTGTAAGGATCTTTTCCATGTCAAACATTAGTGGGAAATTTACTGGGATCAAATTTCCACATAGGAGTCTGGAATATATGGGGCCGAGCCCACTTGGGATTTTTTTGTGGATGTGGTAAAGGAACAATATTACCCTGTTGGAAACTATGAGGACCAATACATGAGATGGACCACACAGCAGAAAGAGAGGGGCCAAGAATTCCTGGAGTTCACGAATACCTTCCATACCTTGTGCACCAAGCTAGGTATCAAAGACACCGAACGGCATTTGGTTCTGAAATATCGTGGGGCTCTACACAGATACATCCAAACTGAAATGGATTTTTTGGATATCTCATCACTCAGTGTTGCTTATCTATATGTTGTTAAAATAAAGCAGAAATTTAAGCACCAGAACAAATGGGAGTTTGGGTCTGCAAATCCGCAACAACCAAAGTATGATAAAGGCATCCCTAACAAACAGTCTCTAGAAAACCAATCCAAGCCATAGGAAAAGAAGGGTCATGGAAAGATGAAGAAGGACACCAGAAAATGGTGTGATTTAAAAAAACTCCCCTAGAACAACACCAATGAATGTGTTGGACAATTGAGAGGGGGTGAATCAATTGTCACCGTGCTTAAACAATTATGCTTCTTTTAAAATCTTTACAGAGCACTCAATGATGATCACAATAATGCAGGGAAATAAACAATGGCACATTCAACATCAGTCACATATATGAGAAACAAAGAGACAGATATTTCCCGAGGAAACCCATACAGGGTAAAAACCTCTTTTTCTT
>JZKD02S1463803.1:663851-695778 GCA_000966675.3 Picea glauca
ACCAACTCCCTAGTTTCTCTAGCACCAACTAGAAGGAAGCACCAACTCCCTGGTTTCTCTAGCACCAACTAGAAGGAAGCACCAAATCCCTATGTTCAAGCACCCACTTGAACCTTTGAGAACAACAGTCCTCCCTAACACCTCCCTACCACCCTGTTTTATAAATATTTTCTACTAAAACTCATTACAGTGATATAATGTTCAACAATGGATTACCAGACTCATCACTGTTTTGTTGCATTTCATTGCTTTGTCTGCCTCACTACCTTCCTACACACATGAATTGCGTTGTCTATTCTTCTGCTTGTTATGCTTTGTGCGCCATGTCCATTCACTGCACAGTTCCTCTTCTGTTCGATTCAGCTTCTGCACTCTCCTCCTTCTTCACACATGAATCACCTTCAACAACAACAACCACAACAACTCCAACAGCAACAACCACTACATCTCTTCTCTGTATCGTGTACTTATATCTTATGTGCACCTTGTGCATGCAATGCATGCAATATCTCTTCATACTCACACCACATCGATATCCTCCACCTCTTGTGTTCTCTGTCTGATTATCGCAACTCTTCAACTTCTCTGGTGATTCCCACCACACGTCCAGCATCACTTGGTGTTATGTTGAGATTCCTTTTTCTCTCTGGCAGTTGAGACTCTTCGTCTTCTCTGTTACAGTCGAGCTCACCCTCTTTGTTTCAGCTACAGGATCCAACCCTCTTCCAGTTGTCAATCGCCCCTATGACCTATCTTCATCCCATTGGAAGATTCCCAGAGACTCTTCAGCTCCTCTGACAGAAATCATCAATGGTTTCTAGCAGTTACACTGTGAGGAGAAATATTAGCCCTCCGATTATGCTCAAATTCACTTGCACCATTGGATTAACTCTGAAGGGTATTGTTGTTATTTACCCATTTCGCACTTTTGCAATTTAGAGATTCTGTGATGAGACATCTTGACTCTCCATGTCATGAGATCCGAAAATGAGCTTGGCTTCTCTAGCTCCCTCCTCTATGTGACCACAGGCGGTGATCATCGGTTACAACAACAATTTTCCTTTTTGGTATTTCAACATTCATATGATCTAGTGTCTCGACACTCCCAGATGTGATCCCCAAAATTCCAAGGTGGAGATCATCTACACTAGGTCCTTCCTCCATGTGATCACATGCGGTGACCACAGGCTGTGCTAAAAGGTGCTTCAAACTCATGATCTTCATCGATCCTGATCGACGTTCCACGATCTTGATGAATCAATGGTCTAGATCTTTTCACGATATCACATCTCACTGTTCCTTAGATGGACTTTCTCATCACTCCATGTTGCGATAGGCAAAAATCCGAGATGGAGCTCAGATTGACGGTCCACGTTCTTAGTGAAATGACAGTCCAGATATTTTCGCGATCTCGCATATCACTGTTCCTTATATGGATATTCTTGTCACTCCAAGTCGTGATAGGCGAAACTCCGATATGGAGCTCAGATCGACAGTCCACATTCTTGGTGAATTGATGGTCCAAATCTTATCGTGAATTCGCATCTCGTGATTCCTGTGATGGAGGTTCTCGTCACTCCAAGTCGTGATAGTCGAAGCTACGATATGGAGCTTAGATCAATGGTCCAGAATCCTTGGTAATCTGATGGTCAATATCTTTTTGTGATCTCACGTATCACGAGTTTGAATCTCTTTCCTTTAGATTTCTTGATCTGTGAAACTCCGAAATGGAGTCTTTGTGGTGCTCTGATTTTTCGCCACGCGTCCTCTTGATCCAACAGTCCACGACTATCCTTTCTAACGTGGTCTGCCATATTCACCTCCTAGATCTGATGGCCTACATCAAACCTTGATCCAACGATGGTCGGATCTTATGCTCAGATTTGATGCCTAAGATTTGTCCTCCTCTTCTGCATGTTCTTCTTCTCTGAATTCATATCTAACGATCATTAGGGATTCAGGATGGGGTCCAACGATCATTGATGCTCCTCCTCTTCCATTATCACTATGTTGTTGATCATGCTGATCTTTATCATCGTTGTTCTTGCCATCAATGCACACTATTATCCTACCATCAATGACAAGCTCACTTTGCCTGTTAAACCTGCCAACAATCCTCCGCACTATCTCTTCTGAACTTATCGAGCTTGCTCTGCAGTGTCTTCCTAAAATAGTTCTAATACTTCTTCTTGTACTCATGCCATCTTCCCTGCTATACTTTCCATCAATGACAAGCATATGTTACCTGTGAAACATTTACCAATAGAATGTCACTCAAAATAGTCATTAGTGGCCAAGATCAAAGACAAGGAGACGAACCCTGATTCAGAATCTGATTCAAAAAATACTGATAGAAGAAAGATCATCGATGCAGACCACACTGATATTTTCACAACTGCAACAATTCAAGAAGAAGAACCCACAGATCTTGAAGAGGGGGAGCATTTTTTTCATTGACAGATGTGGGTGAAGGGGACCACGTTGTATTTTATTGTTGATAGCGGAAGCCAAAGGAACCTCATCTCAGCAGAGGTCGTCAAACAATTGGGATTGTCGACAACACCACACCCAAAACCATACAACATCAGGTGGCTTCACCAAGGACATGATATTCATGTCAACCAATAGTGTCGATTGTCATACAACATCCAACCCTTCAAGGATGAGATATGATGTAATGTTTCCCCATTAGATGTTTGCGATGTTCTCTTGGACCAGTCATATCTGTGGAAGCACCATGTTATCTATGAGTCTCGACCCCGTAATGTCATTGTTACTCTGGGGGGTCATCTCTACAGGATACCAGAGGTAGTTCCAACTGTTGTTCCACCTAAAAAACGTTGCAAGGTAGTATCTCATAATACAAAATTCAGCTTCTTCACAATTTGTTCAAAAGGTGAAAAAAAGGATACTGCAACCACTACATCCTCGCCCCAAGCACCTTCTATCCAATAGAAGTAGGTAAAAAAGAATGCAAAAAATATAAAATATTCCTTCTGCACCCAAACATCTCATGTAGCCCGATTGGTTGAAAATATTCAACCCTGCCAACAATTGGTTCACGACAGCCTTCCACAATGCAATGTCTCCAACAAGGCAAGCAATGCACCAAGATTCAGTCACTTTCCCCTCTACCCCAGGAACTCAATGCAATGGATACCATTTCTTCCAAAGGAGGGATTATTGATCCAGGTGGATATCGGTGGTCACCCATCTCTTCCACTTGGCACAAAACAATTTTTTGACAATTTTGGCAATTTACTATTTTTAGCAGTTTTTAACTTTTGGGCCCATTTTGAGGGCCTAAATGAAGGTTTTTCGGGATCCATATTATCAATGATAGCTCAAGGCTCTAATTGAGCCCCCAAAATGAATCACCTCGATGGTACCTTTCCAACAATCTATTGTGCGCCCCAAACAGAGATTGTCTGCCAAAGTTACGCCCTCGAGAAGTTGATACACCAAACTACCCAAAATGGGGTCCACAAAATTGTTGGCTTTTCATCTTTTGAGGTTAGGGTTTTGGTTTGTATTTATGATAAAAAGGATTTTGGAGCCTCATTGTAAAATTATCTTCTTGCGAATGTGAGTAGTGGGCACATCTCTTCTCCGAGATAAGTTTCCACCATCCTGGTGAGTCTTTCACTCTGTATTTTACAGTCTTTGTACATTTTCACTCATTAATAGAAAATTATGTATCACTGTATCTATATGTTTATGGTTGCATCTATGATACATTTATGTTATATTATTGGATACCTGAAATATCTATGTACATTTCTTTATTATATCTCCTCTCTCATTTCGTGCCGAAAATAATCCAGATCAACTTCCCTCACTCGAGAAATAAATATATGACATGTACCTGTTTGGTTGTACCTTCAGTCGCATGTGCACATGTTGTTACTGAGTATTCCATCCTCATCCTAGTTCCAATTTTTTAATTTTTTTTCTATATTCAAAGTTCTAAATAAAAAATTTATATCATTAGTTTTGGATGCAAAATTAGAGCGTGCAATTACCTAAATTAGTATGGGCGCTCATGCATGTGGATTCCAAACGTAGTGAAGGGTATGAATCTCTAGGTGGGTTTCACCTAGAGAATGGTGAGAGGAAGAACACAATTCCACCTGGAACCTGAAGACACATAAGGGGTAATTTTTGGATGCCCTCAATGAGGAATATTACCGTGTGGGGAGCATATAGGAAAACCCATAAAAATTAGATAGGTCATACCCCCTTTAAACTTGTGTCGGGACGAGAAAGAAGTGTCTCGAATGAAATTTATGCCTTCAACAACAAAAAATAAAAATGTTCTTAAGCCTGACATGATGGAATCTATGGAAGATAAAACAATATATATTATGACTTAACAACATGCACCATATTGTCAATAGATACAAACGAAGAAGTGGAATCCTGCCATGATCAAAATATACAAAAGAATGAATCAAGATTGGTGACCTTGTATTAGTATACAAAATTAAAATTGGAAATCACTAGACTTGGAACTTTCATTGTCAAAGACAACATAGCTAATTGTTTGGTCCAATTAAATATAGTTTATGGATTTATATTGAAGATAGTTTTAAATGGGGAAAAATTAAATAGATACAACGCTTGAAGACCCCAATGTTTATTTTAAAGAGAGAAAGAAAAAATATATAGGTTAGTTAAGATAATGGTGCTTGCAAATTTGTAGTTAAAAGGTTGTTGGTCAAATATCGAAACCCTTAACCATATTGGAAAAATTTTATAGTTCAAAGTTTACTATTTTGACATAAGAAAAGAAGAATGGCAGTTGACTAGTCAGATGAAGAGAAATAAAAATAAACAATTTAGGGAATGGAGTTTCACAAATAAAGAATACCTTATATCATACAACTAATATTTTAGGTAAGAAGAGATTAGAGGAAAAGTTGACATGACCAATTGAAGAAAGTAGGCATTCAAGAAATAAATGAGGAAAAAATCAATAAAACAAATCTAGTTAAGAAGAAATCCGAAAAAGTTTCCAAAAAATAACTATGTCCCCAAGAAGCCCCAAATGATCAAGATGGAGAGAATTCCATTAATATAGTAATAACCAATAAAATTGGTAATGATAACGAAGATATGGGAATTATAATGATGAGATAAAGAGGCAAAACAATAGCACTGCTTGTCATAGAAAATTGAGCCCAAAACTAGAATGGAGGTCATTAAAAACTTATAGATAGATGAACTAGGATGGGTTGCATAAAGGAAGAGATATAAAACCTGGGTTAAAATCAATTTGTGGAAAAGTGAAAAGGATAAATGGATAGGCAAAGTAATAAAAAATTCAAAAGTCAACGTTCGCAGGATTTTAAACATGGCCCAACAAGTTATCAAGTTCCTATCAGTATTAGGGACTTGATAGAGGAAAAATTGGAGAAGATGGAAATTTGATAGAGGAGGAAACCCAAAAAAAAATTACATGACCAATTTCCGAATAATTTACCACATATAATTTAAAGAGGAGGTAATATGTCAAATAAGATGCAAGAGAGTTAATGGAAGATGGAAAGTCCAAAATAGGTTCAATGGAGAACTGGTCAACCTTAAGAGAATTGTTGAATCTTTTTGCACCCAAATTAATGGAATTAAGATCAATGAAAGTAGGACCAAAAAAGGTGGGATCAATGAGAAAATGTCAACATAATAAGAATTGACAAAAATCGGTTTGACCAGTGGAAGGGAAATGGAAAGTGAGCTAGTGCCACCTAAACCATTCAAAGTTAGTTTGACCAGTGGAGGATTAATTGTATGTAAGTCGATGAAAGGTAAGAATATATGTGGCAAGCATAAGGCATTAAATGAAGTACAAATATTAAATAAAGTAGTCATTCAAGAAATAAATGAGGCAAAAATCAATAAAACACATCCGGTTAAGAAGAAATCCACAAAAGTTTCCAAAAAATCACTATGTCACCAAGAAGCCCCAAATGACTGAGATAGAGAGATTTCCAATAATATAGTAATAACCAATAAAAGTGATAGTGATAACGAAGATATGAGAATTGTAATGATGAGAGAAAGAGGAAAAAAAATAGCATTGTTTCTCATAGAAAATTGAGCCCAAAACTAGAATGGAGTTCATTAAAAACTTATAGATAGATGAAATTAATAGGATGGGTTGCATAAAGGAAGAGATATAAAACCTGGGTTAAAATCAGGCTTTGGAAAAGTGAAAAGGAGAAATGGATAGTAAAAGTAATAAACATTTCAAAATTCAACGTTCGCAGGATTTTAAACATGGACCAATTGATGTAATTTTAGTGTTTGAAAGAGGAGTCAACAAAGTTTATTCCATTTTATTTTAATGGTATTAATATTTTGTATTCATCAAATGAGGAATTACCCCAGAACTGATTCTGTTAGACACAGACTCAATCCCAAGGCCAACTAAGGAGAAAAAACAACACACGCTAATTAATATAGGAGTCAAGCATGCAAACAAAAGTTCTCACAAAGAAGAACTAGTTTGTGATGGAATCCAACATCACAGGATCGATGCATGAAGGGGCTGAGTTTTGGTCGGTGGGAAAGTTACATTGAAAACCTGCTTAATGAACTAACACCCTGGTGCAAGTTACCTCACCGAGCAGTGGGAAACCCTCCAAGGAGTCCGAGTGAGTATAGCCAACGTTGATCCCAGGTACAACACCACCTTCCTTGTGCTTTTACCTTGGGTAGGAAGTCCAAAATATTATGGCCTCTATGGTACCACCTACTATACCAAAGAAGAGGGGGGACAGTTGACAGTCGACAACAAGAACAACAAAGCAGGGTTGATTACTCAGTTAGCCCCAATGTGACCTCCTCCTTGACCCTTGTGTTAGAAGGGCTTCCCAAAGTCAGTGATATAACAACTAAATTTCACTCCCTAACTTAAAACTTTATGTTTGTTTATAATATTTGGAACTTTATTCTCACAATCCCATTCCAAATATCTACACCTAAGCTAAGATGGGTTTGAGGAGCCCTAGAAAAGTTGCTAGATAAATTTTAATTAGTGCCTAATTTTAGGTTGTTTTTACTAAAAGGAGTGGTCATGAAACTGATGGAGTTTTGACTCGACTCTTTAAATCATGCAAGAGGAAAATGAAATGTAAGAATTTCAACTTCAATGAAAACTAGCTATGGGAAGGAGCAAGAGATTTTAATCAAAGAAATAATTTCTTGATAGATTACTATGTGTGCACTACTAATGACAAAACATATGAGATAATTATCCAGATAAATGAAAGCAAAATGACCCAAATTTTAAAAATACCATGCAAATGTGATAGTTCACTTATTACGTCGATACAAAATTGAATCAAATGTCATCATCTCTAGCATAGTAAACTTTTATGATTATAGAGACCACCATACACATCTTAAATACTCATAAGGATCACGAGGGCTTCATCTTTTTGAGATGATTGTTTTGTTCTTTTGTTCCTTTATTTGGTGCAACCATTGTTTTGGAAGGAGTATCTAATTTCTTAGGTTGATTAGATGTACTTGGATTTCCCTCTCTTTTTTTGACCTCAAATTGTATTTTTTTTGAGTTTCATTCACAATCTCTCCTTTACTTAACCCATTTAGCTTATTTCTCATTAGGGACTCTTCATAAGTAGATTGGGTTAGATGAGGGGAAGAAGATGTGTCTCCTAGACAATGAATTTCGTGATCTACTTCTTCATCATCTCCTTCTTCATAATCAACCAAAATTTATTGAAGAGGGGTTTGAACTTTCTGATCCTCTCTATTTCTCTGTTCTCTATGAATATTTTGAGGTGTATTGTTTTGTATTATGAAATTGTTTATATTTCCAAAATATTGGGGGTTTCTGTTTTCTTTCCTCCCTTCAAGTTTTAGTTTTTCCATTTCTATAGAAAGTGACTTAAGTAACTTAGTCAATTCATCAACCTGGGGGTTAGTTCATGAAGCATCAGAAGATGAGGCTTCTGATTTTTTGTTTCTTCTATCCCTATCATATTTTCCTCTTAACTTATTTGATGCCAATACGTTTGATTCCACCTCTAGAGTAGCATATTGCATATGGTATAATTTTGTAAACCTTCTTTCCCACAACAAAATACAAAATTTTGGGTCAAAGGAACTTGCATAGGTTATCTTAGAAGAAGTTTCAGTAGGATTAATCTCAGTAGGAATTTTTTTATACATCTTGTTAAATCTCTTTGAAAAATATGAAACTGATTCACCTTCTTTCCTTTTTAGAGCCCCAAATTCTATGATGTAATATAAGAAATATTTTTTGTCACCCCAATTTCTTAAAAAGGCATCATCTAGGGATTCAATTCCATCCATTGATCCAGGGGATATACTTTTAAACCACTTTATGGATTCTCCATCAATACTTTGGACAAAAATCCTCATCCAAACATATTCATTCTCAATATTCAAATTATCAGCATAACTATAAAATGTTGCAAGGTGTTCTTCTGCAGTGATATCTTCCTCTCATGTGAACTTAGGCATATAATTAAGGTAATATCCTATTGGAAGAGAATTCATAGGCTGATGAAGAACTAATGGTGCATACCTAGTAACCATAATGGCATCCATTCTATTTTGAGGAGGATTAACCCCTACCATTTGATTAGGAAAAGGAGGACTCTAAATTTTAGGAGAAGTATAAGGTGACTTGATAGTTAAATATGTTTTGGACATACTGTCTTCGATGTGTTGTCATTGATGTCAAAACAGTCGATGTTGTTGTGATGTGAGGATGAGTTGTTGTGAATGAGGAATTTACCTAAATATCAGGAGAAGCAATGTATTAGATTACATGAGATCACAAGCAGAGATCTTTGGTTCATGCAGAGATCCTTGGTTCAGCTGGAATCCAAGTATAAGCCCAAAATCTCAGAAGAGATGATGCACATGAGGCTCATAGGAAATGACACACAATAGTCGTCCATTAGAAAATTTAGGAATGACTTAAACCATCCGATCGAGGGGAAGTCAGAGTTTGGAAGAATTACATCTCAACCAACAAATCTGAAGTAGGAGTTTCAGAAGGTATCCCAGTCGTTGGATTAAAGATGAGTAGAATAGTGGTCAACTTTGGTGCAGACCACTTCGGAGAGAATGGGTTGAGAACTTGTAATATTACCCGAAGGCCAAAGTATCGAAGTGGACATGAGTCGTCTGATCTAAGGAAAATTTCATATAATATACCGACCTTTGGATCGAGTAAAGTGGAAGGATAGAATAAGAAAATACCAAGGCCAAAGCCCCAAAATCATGAACTCTTATCAACCGTCGGATCTGGAAAAACCCTCGACCGTTTATCTATTCAAAGCGTGCCAAGGTAGAAGTGGTCAAACTTTGGTGATGACCTCTTCGGCAGAAAAGGGTTGAGAACATGTAAATTCACACGAAGCGCCGAAGGATGAAGTCATTCTCAGTCATTGATCTAAGATACATTTTGGGAGTTATGAAAACTGTTAGATCAAGGAGGAGAACATGTGCCACATGAGGAGATCCATGTCAGCAAGACTATGTCATCAAGTACACGTGGTGCAATCAAATGATGACAAGTGTCAAGGTGCAGTTCTCATTTCAGGTATGGGTAAGTCATGAATCTAAGTGACACGTGGCAGCCATTCGGTCAGTGCCATGTCAAGAAGTGACGTCAATATCTACATCACTTCAGGAGTATGTACTTCGATATTTTCACCACCAGCAAATACCCAGAGTCCCAAAGTTTCGAAATGACCAATAATCGTTCATCGTGAAAATAAAATCCAACCATCTGATCTACTTCAGTGAAATTAACTTCGGAAGATCGAAGAACTGTGTAGGATAAATCAATTGAAGCATTGAAGGCCGAAGGCAGAAGTCAATGTTGATCGTTGATCTAAGATAACTTCAGGAGCATTCTCAACCGTCAAATCGGGAGATAGTCAATTCCGACGCTGACCAACTCCGACGGAAATTGGAACAACAATTACCCGGACCTCTGAAACCCTAAAGTCTTGAGGTAAACAAGGACCGTCCACCCAATCTTTGATTAAGTCATATTCATTGATCAAAGTAAAGTGGAAACATAGAGTTAGCGTAAATCACGAATTAATGCTAATCGTTGATCTACTTTGGGATAATTCTCAACCGATGATCAAGCATAGTGGAAGGATAGTGTAAGTGAAGGTGTTAATCGATAGCAAGTGGTCACCACCACTTTATGACTTATTCGATACATAATCACTTCAGAGGAATTTCTACTCTAGAGTCTAGGAGCCATGAATAGCCAAAGTTCTAAAGTGAATGAGAATTGTTCATCTCAACTCTTGATTAATTCATAATCGTCGATTGTGATTGAAGCCCCTAGATAAGTAAGGATCGTTCGTTCATGAAATATTAAATATGGAACTTCTGATCTACTAGTGAAACCTGTATATGCACTTCGGCAAAATGTACTTTGGGAGATTTTAAAGGTTGCAAAGGCATGAAGTCCCGAAGGACGAAGTACCAGAGAACACGATCCGAACAATGGACATATGGGGGCTAAAAATAAAAGGGCCAAAGAAGAGGAAACACTTAATTTAATAATCCCATGTTTATGAGCCTATGGTCATATGAAAATGGTTTGAGGGAAGTGCCTATGCATAAATAAATTTATGCAATATCTGCAGAGACATAGAATCGAGTTAAAAAGAAATCGATCCATACCTGTGATCAATTTATGAAAAGCACTCTCACTGAATTAAAGAATTAACAATAATGTTTGAATACTAATAGTGATTATTGTTAATGTTAAAATGAAGACATGTGATGGTCCAAACAAAGGGACACAATTTTTCATAGCTCACACCAGTTGGAAAAGTATATAAACGAGAAATAGTGGTGAGAATAAAGTGTCTCTTAAGTCCGGATCAGAAGATCAAAATAGAAACAGAGTCGAAGAAGAAGAACAAATGGTTCTTATGAAGTGAGGGTGGAAGGGAGGAGCACATAAGGATTCATATCCTTTAAGTGTATTTTAAGGGAGTTGGTGCTTCCTAGAGTTGGTTCCCTAAATACAAATGAGTTGGTGCTTCCTAGGGTTGGTGCCATAAATACAAGGGAGTTGGTGCTTCCTAGGGTTGGTGCCCTAAATACAAGGGATTTGGTTCTTCCTAGGGTTGGTTCCCTAAATACAAGGGATTTGGTGCTTCCTAGGGTTGGTTCCCTAAAGAAGAGGGAGTTGGTTCTTCCTAGGGTTGGTGCCCTGAAGAAGGGGATTAGTGTCTCCTAGAGTTAGTGCTCTAAAAAGGATTGGTCTCCTTCACTATTCTTTATAAAACCTTGTAATTCATGTTAAGTATATTTATATAATTGATTTTCCATACAGTTCATTGTTGATTTAGTGTGGTTATCAATCAAATACAAAAAGTAATTGTTAATTGTTAAAAAGGGGTAATATTTATTCACCCCCCCCCCCTCTCATTATTCCAACAAGATGCAATCTCTATAACAGGTATTTTTGGAAAAGGAAGATTATAAAGTGGGGAAACTTAATATTTAAAAAAAATTGGTTGAGTCTTGGGTGGTGATGGGGAAAATTCAACAGAAACTGGGGTTCCTTCTCCTTTAGTTACAAAAAATTTAAAAGGATGGGGAGAAGGAGAACCTAAGAGGGGGAAATATTCCAAAATTTCAAGTCTAAACCACTTTACAATTTCAAGGGATGCAAGAAAATCAAAATTTTCTAAATTTTCTTCTTTCATCTCAGGAGAAAAAGTTGAATATTCTACAGGAAAATATCCTAGTTTTGAATTTATAGGATTTTCAGAAATAGGTAAATGAGAAACATGAGAAAAAACAATTGGTTTATGGAAAACAAAGTCAGGTAAATCTCTAGAAGCACCTAAAATTTAGAAGAGGAGGCTCGTTGCAAATCTTTTCCATTCTTTGTTATTTTTTTTGGATCAAGTTCAAGTGCATATAGAGGTGATTGTGGACTAGACCTTGTGTATTTACTCTTGGGAGAAATAGATGAACTGTATATTCTCCAAGTTCACTATGTAGTCTTATATTTACTGATTTATGTACACCATCAAAATCAATATTGTCTTGTTGTAAAACACATGGAAATATCTTCAATCCATTCCCCAACAATGACACCAAAAATGTTAGCACTAGAAGTTGTTCTTAAACTTATTTAAAAACAATCCTAATTCCCATCAGGATGTAAAGGATAGTGTTTATAAAAAGTAGCCAATGGATGTAAAACTCAATGAAATATGTTAATCACAGATCCTTTCATGAAATACAAAACAACAAACAACGCCTTGAATGGCTTCAAATTAGGTTTTAAGAGATAGATTTTATAGATGGAAGACTTAGAAAGGAGAGTGTAATGTGTATATAATTTTACATTAGGTACTTCTAACACACATATGAAAGAAATATCATTTGAATAAGAACCTCTTAAATTCAAAGAGAGAACTACTCTGATAAATTTGCATGCAATATCATAGTAAATATTTTACTGCAATAAAGAAACAAAGCCTCATGAATCCTTCAATAGAGACTGATATCAATGTCAGACATAAAAGAGATGATAATGAAAATAATATTGATTTCCACCAGTAAAATTTTCTTGGATCTAGGCCATACATTAGGAGAAAAATCTGCTACAAAAGACAATAATAAATATATGAGTCCTTCTCTAACACCATTTGAGCCCTTTTCACTCTTACAATGCCCTTCAAATAACTAAAGTTATCAAAATATAGCTTTACAATATTTCCCTTGACTTCCCCATAGGATCCCATACCTAAGGGAAGCATGGAAATAGGTGTACAACCAGAAAAACAACCAATTTTTATTTTAAAGGAAAATGTTGGCAACGTATTCAACAATCTTCAACAACTTTATGATATGTCCTTAACTTCGCATTTACTTGAGGAAAATGGCCTTCCAAAGTGAAACTGATCTTCTGAGTTCTGGTATGAGCTTTCTTTGATAGTTGGCAATTTCCTTTCCCTCCAAAAACTTCAAAAACTGAGTTCTCAGCACAATGCTGAAAACTTCCCTGAAACAACCAGTTCACAGTGCCAATGATTCCAGGCATTGTGAAATTTCATGTAGCATATTGTTTTTTATTTTGCAAAAGATTCAAACCTTAAAACTTATACCATGAGTCTAGACATGAAACAAACTCATTATCGTGATGTATCCTTGGAGAAAATCACAAAAATTCTATGTCTAGCTCAAAACCCATAACCATCATTAAATGTTGCAAACGCATGCAAAAAAAAACTTTGACAAAAATGGTGTTGGTTTTGTAAGATCATTTGTCTTTATCTTTTTTTTCCTAGAAATTATTTTGTTATCCACCTTGGCTAGCATGTCTAAGTTTCTCTTTGCCACTTCTTCCATGAAAGGTTGTAACTGTGCTTTCAATTTTTGGATTTCATCTTGGTGGGTCATGTTCTACCTATAGACATTCTTGAGTTTCTTGTGAAGGGGAAAAAACCTCTTAGCCAGGAACCTTTCCTTATCAATTGTATCCCCATACATATCCAACATCTCCTTTAGCTTTATCTTGGAACCCAAATCTTCCTTCTTCAATTTGTCAATTTCAACTCTGTCTTCCTTGAGTTGCATCCTTAGCATTTTGAAGGTAGGGTTGCTTTCATGTTGAGGAGTGTTGATGCCAATAAATTATGTGGGATTATTAGAATACTGAAATTTTTCTTTTTGTTGGGCTGAAGTATCTTCTGTATCATCCTTCATGAGGACATGTTGCTTTATTGTTGGCCTAGTAAAGGGCCTTTTTGGTTTGACTTTGTCTGCAACAAATGGTGGGGAAAAGACAAGATTTTTACCTTTCAATATTCTCGGTTTTCTTAAAGTAATATCCATGGGAATAATATCTCACACAGGTGAAATTTCTCTATCTACAGGTTGTGAAGGACCACTTGTTTCTTTCTCATCAATAACCCTGAAATATTTATCACTCCTAGTGACCCTCTTGTTCTTTCTTGAATCTGAATACACATTCCTCTCAACATGGATAGGAGTTTGTATTTTGGATTGTGGTGTAGGAGAAATATATGATTGGAAATTTGATGTAGTTAAGAAAGTTTCCCAGTCGGTGTTAGCATTCCTTAGATCTTCCATTACTAACATTTTGATAAGACTAGAGTGAAAAATGTTGGTATCTACCTACTTTGACTTACCCTGGACTCTGTCTGACATCTTACCAATACTCATGACAAGATAGAATGGAAGGTTCATGGATTATTTTATTGTGAAGTGTAACAGTAATCTGATGTGGTATTGGTATACCATATTGAGCCTTCCTTCACATTTGAAGTACCTCTAGATGACCCTGAGCATCTTGTCAAAACATTCCAACATGTGACTTCTGGGTACTCCTTTAGTCGAGTTTTCTTCTTGATATTCTGGCTTAAGGAATTATTTTGAGAAGGAAGAGTTTAATGACATGGATTTAAACAATTTCTCACCATATTCAAGTATCTCTATTTCAATAGAGGTAGAATGCTATGAAATGTCGAAATCCAACATCCCCACTTTAGTTTGTGTCCCATTAAAATTAATTGCAATCTCTTTGGCCACTTCAGTATGTCCTCTCTACATATTTTGAAATAAATTAGGACAACCCACCCCATAAAAAGATTCCCTAGACAATGGTTCAGATTTAATGAGTTTCATATAGCATGGTTCAGTCCTCACAATCTCTCCCCCTTTTTGAGTCTTCTTGTTTTGTTTACTTTCCATGGTCACTATTTGAAAAACACCTCTTGTAAATTCTTATAACAGTTGGTATGTGAAGAATAGGGTAAACAGGAAAATAAGGGTTTGATGACAAATATTGTTTACCTAGATTTAACCTTGTCTAAACACTTATACACAGTAGTTGTATAAAATGGAGAAAACTTCAAAAGGAAAGATAAGAGGGATAACCACTGAGATATTTAGTAAAAATGAAGATATGTGAAATTTCTCTGTTAAAACAAGGTTTTAGCAGCACCAGTATCAGTTCCCAATGCCAATATGGTATGAAATTAAGATTGGTTCTATAAAGGATTAACCATATTCATCATTTGGATAGAGATCTCATACAATTGGTTAATATTGGGTCTTAGACTAATTTCATAAGACGGGGGTTTTGAGAGTCTAAAAATAGAGGATTCGCAGTGCCAGTTCGTAGCGTGCAACTGTGATGTAGAGTTAAATCAGGAATTTTGTAGCATTGAGATATCAGTGGGACAAATGGCTTTTTTGCAAAATAAATGATGTGAGATTAATATAATAGTTTTGGCTAGTGGGAAGATCTTTAGAGCACCATATCAGTGGATTTGAGAGTTGGAAACAAATGGACTTTAACAGTTCGTAGCGCCAATAATTCAAAACAACATTAAATCCTTTATCAACCTTTAAACAACATGCAGATCATCAAGGAATACCTGATACTTCTGGATTTGATGTTGGTTCTTTGTGAACCTGAGATGGTCTTACAGAAAAGTATTCAAACTTGAAAAGTCTCATTTAGCTAGTTCACAGCGCCGGCTCACATCGCCAATTCAAAATTCCAGTTCTATGCTTCAAGGAAACTGTTAGAGTTTTATGTGACCTAATACTTGAAAATCCAAGTGAACGAAAGCATTGAAATCCACAAAATTACCCTTGACACGTTTCTAGATTGTAATGATGAAAGATAAGTGCATGATGTACTTCTCAGTATGCAACAAAATTTTAGGTGAGTTGGAAGAAAATAAACCTGACCTTTGAATTGACATCTAAACAGTTTGAAAGTGACATAATGAGAACTTGTGTGAAATTTTGAGATAGAACATGTCATGGTGATGATGTTTAATACCAAGAGTGTGACTCATAAGGACCATTATTCTTATCATGATGAATAATCTCATGACATAAAGGTTCTAAACTAAGACTAAAACAATATTATGCTTACAAAAACAAACAATTTGAGTTATGACATACAAAATGACCCAAAGTATAAGACTTAAAAAACCCTATGACTCAAAACAAAAAAAAACCAAGGTGTTTTGACCCCCTACACATCCTTATGTTCTAACACTCCCAATCTTCAAAAATATTCTCAGGGGCACCTAGATCCTCATGGGGTTCATGTTATTTTGAAAAAATCAAGGCATCTTTCATGTTTGAAAATCCCTTCTTCCAAGTACCAATTCCATTAGGGAGAGTATCCAACTTAATCTCATCGTTTACCTCTAGTATATATGGGAAATCAAGTTCTTGTTCTTCCATGTTTTCCTCATTGAACCATAAGATATCATCTTGGTCATGAAGAACATTGACCTAGGAAATGGGATCACTCCATTTGAGATTTTCTTCAATCCATCAAGCACCATCTTGTTCTTCCTCAAGGTTTGTATGGAATTGGCTCCTGAGGAGGGATTTGAATTTTCCTTCAAAAGAATTGAGGTATTGTCCATGAATAGCTCTCTCTAGTAAAAAATTGGAATCAATTCAACCAAGTAAGGTATTAAATATGTCATTAAATTCCCTAACAGTTTTGTCATTTGGTTTTCAAATTTTGATATATTGGGAATAAAGGGAGGCCATATCTTCTGTCACGCCCCATCTTTGTAGGAATACTTGTTCTAAAAATTCACAGGTTGTGAGGATTTTTCTTGGGAGGTTAGTGCTCCATTTTCTAGCATCTCTAGTAAGTGAGGCAAAGAAATTTTTCATGAATGTGTTAGGATGTTCTTTCCCAGACTAATGGAAGTCATATCTCTAACAAAATTTGGTCCAATGTGTGTTACCATAAGCACTAGCTCCTCTAGAAAATTTGGGTATCCATGAATCAACATTTTTATGGAGATCATGTAATCCCCCTTTGATATTGGCCAAGTCCAAAGCGTTAAAGAGTTCTTCAGGGGCCCATTTAGGAGGGGCCATGGGAACAATAGGAACCACAAGATAATAAGGTGTGTATTGATGTTTGCTACAGGTCATCATTAATGAATTCACCAAAAAATCTCCTTGATATTATTAAAGTGATGAGGAGATCATACTCAGTGGAGTCGCTAGGTAATCTTTTTCAAATGAAGGCTTTGGATAAAGTCTTACCAAAAAAGTTTCATTTGAGGAAGATTGACTCATTGTTCCCTGGTAGTGGCGCCAAAAATGTTATCACACAATATGTACTTTCCCAAATCCCAAGGCATGTAATGGAGTTTGGCATAACAAACAGGATAACCTATCATTCTCACTTTAATAGGAAATCCCCACTTTTTAGGGATAGGCAAGGTCTACCATAGAGGAGGCATCCCTAGTAACCTAAAGGGATGGAAAATTAGGGTTATGTTCACGATATATTCCCCCCTCTCACTGGTTACCAAAGTCACTAAATATGTGTCTAAAAATGAGGTTAATGAAGTGCTTGATGAACCTTCCCAGAACAAGACAATATAGCATGCATATACAATAATTTTGAGTAAAAATATGACAATAATACCTCAGTAGATAATAGACAGTGACAATAAGTGCTAGCTGATATGAAATTGAAGCAGTTAATAAGTTTACAACAACAATTGATAAAATGTAACAACTGCAACAAATACTCCTCAAAAAATCTTGAAAAGATAATTAAAATATAGCATTGACTATGGAGAATGATAATAACTTTTCACAATTTTTTTGAAATGATTAGATAGCAATTAATATTGAGTATACAGAAATTTTACTGCAATTAGATGGTTGTAGCAAACATTTATAACATCAACAAATAAGTTAGTGATCTAGGCTAAACTAGGGTTAGAGATAGTTATTAAAAACTTAGGAGAAATGTGTTTGAGTGTTTGATCAATCCTTCAATAAGACAGAGGAAATAACCAGTTTCTTTTAAGGCTTATGGAGTCAAAGTAGACGGCTTCTTCTATGGTTCCAAATAAATTTATGATAATTCACAAAAGTATAAAAGGGAAAATGAATAGGAGAAGTAGTAATTTAAGTCCCCCTATGCATTGAACTCAAGAGACATGATTCTAGGGTGTAGGAAATTCTAGGCCCTGACACCTTGCTCTCCTTAGGCTTCTTATGGAGTAAAACTTATGAAAAGATAACTAAGTCAAAATCCTTTAAGTGCTAGCAATTTAGGGCTCTAGGGTTTGACTAGTCACTAGCTCAATTCAATGAAAAGCTTGGAAAATAGAAAGTAAGAAAGTATCAATTTAAGTTCTTTACTTCAAGAATTAAGTATACCATGCAATTTCATAATCTTGTATGTGAAAATAAAACCATGCACAAACCATTCAATAGATGACACAAAATGCATATTTTACTAACTTTCACCAAGAATAATTATGAGAATAACATGCAAGATCACCATAAAACTTCCAAGATTGATCCAAGTTGAAACAAATGGCCTTATACAAGAGCGTGCCTCACATTTTCATCCAATAGCCATCACTAGGGTGAAAATTTCAGACCTCTTGTCTTGTATGACCAATTGTGATGTTCAAAATGAGAGTACTTTATGCTTATTTATACAAAACTTTGACCTTTAATTAATTTTAGGTCAAAAATAAGGCCGACCTAGCCAATTTACAATAAAATTGAAATTTGACATAATTAAAATTAATTTTCATCTAAAGACACCTCCAAGGGTGACGCCATGCCCTTCTAGGGTGACGTTGAGGCCAGAAAGTGGAACGTCAAGCCTAAAATGTGGGTTGTTTGGCCTCTAGAAGCCCTAGATGATGCCCACACGTGCCACCAGGATGATATATGCCTACAAAATCCAAAACCTAGCTCTGGATGACATCTAGGGTCATGATGGTTATGTATAGGTCCCTCAACTGCCAATATCCATGTGAAAGAGAGAGGTCTGCCTGGGTCTAGATCTTCTAGGGTGCCTCCAAAGGAAACATCCTTCTTTTTCTCGGTGAAAATATTCAATTTATTCTTACCCTTGTTTAAGGTTTCAACATCCATCTGTGGGTGATGAAAGACCCCATGAATGTATGAGCAAATCATTCCCTCATTTGTACCTATCCACTGGGAAAGGTCCCACAACAACAACGATTATTCCTTCCAGGGGTTCATAAGTCACATGGATCATATAATTTAATCACATCCAATAATTAAATTACCCAAACATGTGCATCAAACCCCCCTTAACCCATTAAAATTCTCAAAGATGTTATGCAACTTGACAATTTAGGTCTGGAGAAGGTCTTAGGGTATCCTATTGGGATAACCTTTCTTACGGTTTGGGGTGTTTCCTAGGTGGGATCTAATCCAAGTCATGTAAGTGTATGAGGTGGCATGGGGTAAGATTTTGGGCATGGGGTGCATGTAATAATAGGTAAATGTAAATTCTTACTTGTGGGTTCATTTGTAGAGGGTGAGATGCACCTTCTCATAAATGAAAGTTTTTCCTAACCCATTCATTTCCTTTACTCTTAGCTATATTTATTTTGATATTTTTATTTTGTGCTTCAAGGGATTAGTTGAGGGCCACTATCCTGGCTTGATGACCAGAGATGAAAGCGTTATCCACAAACATTTGATGGAAATGAGAAGGTTGGATCGTGATGAGACCCCGTTTCTCTTGGCTATGCCACCAAGAGACACTACCCTGGTTTGGTGACCAGATAGGTGGTAGTGTCATACTGCTATATGCCCATTTTCATAATAGGTCATCTCGTGATGAAACCTCCTATCCATCAACTAGTACCTTGAGTGTTTATTTATATTATGGGTCCCCTTTTCTTACTGAGAATATTTTCGCTACTTTCTTGGGGATCCATGGGTGAATCATCTCAAAGGTTTCAACATTGGATTTTAACTCTTTCCATCTACTTTTACCCTATGGGCCTTTATCCCCTTATTCCCACAAAGCAAGGTAAAACCCTTCCTAGTGTAGCCAATCCCAATTACCAAAAAAGGATAGGGGAGATGGAAGGAATAAATATGGAAAATGGTAAGTATGGAGGATATGGACGATGAATTTTCATAGACCCACCTAGTAACAACCCATCCTAAAGAGAAATCAACTTATTAAGGCACCATGTTACCCTTCCATGTATGAATGAGGCAAATAGCATAATTTACAAGAAAACGTCATGAAATGAAGAAGGATTCAATACAATATATTCAAGTGCTTCAAAAATTAGATTTATACATACCATGATACCTAGACTCATTGCCTCATGGAGAAAGACCCATCCTTACTTTAGGACCATGCTGGTGGGATGGATACTGCTAGTGGTGATGAATGGAATACACTAAATAAAAGAGGGTCCCTATGGGTCCATGCTCAAGTCGTATGGATCTCGATACTCCATTTCTAGGACCTATGGGCCTTGAGATGTGATCTCCTTATTTATCCCTTGGCTAGGGGATAACAAGGACAAAGGGGAAAGTGGTCAAGAAAACAAGGAAGAAGAACAGGTCATAGGATATTCCACCTTAGGATAAAAGGACAAGGCACATGGAAAAGAGAAGGAAGGCATTCAATATGATAAGGATGAAAGTAATAGTGAAGTTTCAGTTCTAGAGGAAAAGGAATCGAATAGAGAAGAGAATGGGGAAATTTCAGATGTTGAGGAACAACTAGGAGGTGATACACTCAAAATCAAGGAGCATGAAGAGAAAGATGATGACGAAGAGGTTGGAAAAGATAAAAAAAATCCCCCAACTCCTTGTTTACAAAAATAAATGACATCAACCTCGGTAGCAACAAAAAAGGACATGATAGAAGGAAACACTAACACTGAGAAAATGAAAGAAATACTCAAATATGCAAAGACTAAACCCACAAGAAGTCCCATGCAGCCTTCTACAACCCCAGACCAATAGTGTTGATCCAAATTATTTACAGAACAATATGAAGGAAGAAATATAACAGAGATATAACAATGAAATACACATAGATATGGAACAAAACATCGTAATACAATGAAACTCATATTCTATTAATAACTGTCTAAAAATGCAAAAGATTGTAAAATGCAAAAGCACACAAGCTAGCTAGAATGGTGGTATCTTATCTCTGAGAAGAGATGTGTCGGATATGCTCATTCAAAAGAAGAAAATTAAAATGAGGCTCTAAAGGAATTTTTAACATAAATCATAATTGATAAAACCTAAACATCCAAAACCCTAACCCCGATAGATGAAATGCAAAAATGTTTGTGGGCCCCGATGGGGGTCATTGATACGTCAAGTTTCATAGGGTGTAACATTTGCATATGATATTTGTTTGGGGAATTTGATACATCGTCAGAAATATCTAGATAAGGATTACATATCCTATTTGGCCCATACTATGCTTTTGGATATCATATGGGTGTTTTCGTGCCCAAAAAACGTTGTTTAACGCCTCAAAATGGCATTGGAAGTTTAGGACCTAAAAAAGTGTAGAAAAAATACCAAAATGGAAAATTGTTCTTTGAGAAAGTGGAATAGGTTGATGGCGACCAATTTCCATATGGATCATTCCTCCCTCTTTAGGAAGAAATGGTCTACATTGCATCATGTTCATCCATCAGATGGGGAAAATTCTCTTGAATCTGACTCCTAGTGAGCCACTTGTTGGACAATTGGCTTGGACAGTTGGTTTTAGTTGATGTCAACCCTTGGAGAGTGATCTTGGAGATTGATTTCAACTCTTAGATATTGATGTAAAACCTTGGAGAGGTCATGATATTTTGGACATTTGATTGACACTTGTATGATTGATATTGATGATGAGTTAGTTGGGTACATTTGATGTCATATACATGTATCCCCGGAGGTGTGGTTATACGACCCAAATTTGATTAAGGAATATGAACATGAAGGACATTGAAATTGCAGGTAATACTATCATAGATATATAGTACTCATTGTTGAAAATTCTAAGACAACTAAGAGGGGGGGGTGAATAAGTTGTTACTGTGCTTAAACAATTTATGACTATTCAAACAATTTTTAATCTCCTCCAAGTGACCATCAATATTATAAAACATATGAACAACATGAGTAATGAACATCAGTCACACATAAGATATACACAAAGATATATTTTCATGAGGAAACCCATAAAGGGAGAAAACCTCTTCTTCTTCGAATGATAGGCAGTCTTTTAATTTCTGTACATCATCTATGTTTGAGCACCAACTCAAAGTGAGGCTACTACCTTTGTTTTACAAGCTCCAACTTGTTGAGAGCACCAACTCTTTGGTTTCTCTAGAACCCACTAGAAGGAAGCACCAACTCCCTGAGTATTCCAACACCAACTAGATGGAAGCACCACTTCCACTTATACAAGAACCAACTTGTATATAGAAAACTCTGTGTTTTCCAAAGCACCACCCTGCTACCCTATTTTTCTAGCCACAACCAGATGAAATCTCCAACTTTCAGTATTCAAGCACCAACTTGACTAAAAGAGGAATACAGTCCTCCCTAGCACCACCCAACCTCCCTGATTATAAATAAATGATTGAATAAAAAACAATACACGTGTCTCACTTCTTACTCCTTCTTCTCTGTTCTTCAATTCTTCTTTGCTTCTATCAATTCTATAATTATGCTCTGCTTCTATCTGTTTTGCAATTCTGCTCTGCTTCAAACTGTTTTACAATTCTGCTCTCACTTCTATGTTTTCAACATCTATTTTACATTTATGATTTTCTACCTTTCTTACAGTTCAACTCCTTTTTCAGTCAGAACTGCTAACCCCGCACAGTCATAGCTTCTTCATTTTTGTGCCCACTACCTCTTTCGTTACACCTCAAATCACCTAGGGAAAAAATGCCTCAGCAACTGAATCGCCAACCGTTCAAGAATCATGATTCAGTTTAGCTAACTAAATCGTAACTGAACAAATAATTATGAAGAGAAACAATAGCCCTTCGAACAACTTTCCAAGTATCCATCACTGTTGGATTACAAGCACAGGATATCACATTGATTTCACAATTTTGCATTTTGGTATTCTTGTGATGGGATTTCTCGACACTTCAAGTCATAATCATTGAAACTCCGAAAACAAAAGAGCTTAGTTGGACTAGCTCCTTCCCTTCTCATGACCATTGGTGGTGACCTGACACTTATCCACAAAGCGCTTCGCGATTCACAACTTCAATACTCCTATGATGAAGAGTCTCGACTCTTTATGTCATGATCGTCAAAATGGAGCTTCTCTCAACTGGATCCTTCCCTTCTCTTGACCATCGAAGATGACCAGGCGCTTATCCACAAAGCGTGCTTCATGTTTCACAACTTTTGTCGTGAGTCTCCTTGACTCCTCCAACTCCCGGTATCCAAAAATCTGAAATGGATCTAGATCAATGGTCCACGCTCTCCCTTGATCAACGACTCAGATTGCATCATGGTTTCATGTTTCACGATTTCAAAGGATAGAGCTCCTCCTTCCTTTGACTTTCCATTCAGCGAAACGATGACCTCTTGCCAAGTGTAGTCTACATCCAACGGTCTATGAACCTCGATCTAAGGGTTCATATCAATCCTCTATCTGACGACCTAGATCATTTTAGGATATCACATATCACGAGTTCCCACACCATGATCCGTTGACTCCTTCAATGTGTAAGTCAGCGAAATTCTAGTTGCTCGCCACGTGTACTTCTTGAAGATGGATGGTCCTCCTACTTTTGAGACTTTGTAAGACCACTTCATATTGCATATAAATATCATGCTCCTTATTCTGGATCCACCAATGGTCAGTCTTCAGGATCAAATCTGATGCCTGATATCTGTTCTCTTCTACTACGCGCTCCTCCTATCTGAATTCAAATTTGATAATCATCGGGAATTATAAATGGGATCCAATGATCAGTGTTTCTCTTCACTCTTGATAATTTCCATGCCATCATGATGATCTATTCCATCAATAACAAACATGCACACATTTCCTTTTGTCTATAAGTATGCCAACAATCTCCCCCTTTGGCATTGATGGCAACCTTGAACCTGAAGAACTGCACTCTACACTCTCTGCCTGGACTGCAACTCTGCCTACTGAACATGCAACTGAACATACGACTGTAGCATCCTTACCACACTTTTTATCTCCCTTTAACATCAATGTCAAAGAATAAACATGCTCCCCCTGAACTGTTGCAATACATATCGAAGGTATCAGATATGTGACAATCGCATACTCCCCCTGACAAGGTGAACATATTAGACAAAAAAAGATATAACCCCCAATTTCTGACAAAGATATCCAAAATATGTTGTTTCTAATGGTTTATTAAAGATATCAGATCTGTTTTATGTGGAAGGAATATAATTTAGTTGAACAACTCTATTTGTAACTTGTTCTCTCAGAAAATGATATTTGATTGGAATATGCTTAGTCTTGGAATGAAGAACAAGATTCTTGGAGACACTAATGGCACTAGTGTTATCACAGTGAATTGGAATCAGATCAGTATAATCTACCTTCACGTCTACAAGAGTTTGTATCATCCATAAAATCTGAGTGCAGCAAGTAGCAGCAACAATGTACTCTGCCTCTGTAGTTGATAAGGAAATATATCCATGCTTCTTACTAATCCATGCTACCAACAAGTCACCCAGGAAGAATGTACCTCCACTGGTGCTCTTTCTCTCATCCACACAATTTTCCCAATCAACATCTGAGTAAGCAGTTAACTGAATATTCTCATTTCTAGGATACCACAACCCATAAGTCATTGTTCCCTTCAATTATTTGAATATCCTTTTTACACTACTAAATGACTCTGTTTAGGAGAAGACTGATAACGACCTACCATTCTAACAGCTTGCATTATATTAGTATGGGATGCTTTGATGTACAAAATACTACCTATCATTGATCGATATGTACTTTGATCAACATCAGGTGAAATATCAACTTTACTAAGTTTACAATCGACCACCATAGGTGTACTAATAGGAGAAAAATCTTCCATCTGAAACTTCTTCAACATCTCAGATATTTTTCTTGAGTGATAAATATTCCTATAGAGTTTTGATGTACTTATAAACCAAGAAAGTATGAAAATTCGCCTATCATGGACATCTCAAACTTTGTTTGCATAGAGTTAGCAAACCGCTGAACAAAGGAATCATTAGTACAGCCAAAAATAATGTCATCTACATAAACCAAAACAACTAGTAAATCATCACCTTCAGACTTGATGTAGAGATTGCTCTCAGGAATACATTTCTTGAACCCTTTGTCTTGTAAAACTTTATCCAATATATAATACCAAGTTCGTGGTGCTTGTTTCAATCCATATAAATCCTTCTTCATCTTGCATACATAGTTAGGATTATCTGTCAGTGAAAATCCTTCAGATTGCTCCATAGATACTTCTTCCTCTAGATCTCCATTAAGAAATGTTGACTTAACATCCATCTGATAAATTTTAAAGTAATTATGACATGAAAATGAAAAAAACGTTTTTATGGCTTCCAATCTTTCCACTGGTGCAAAAGTTTCATTAAAATCCTGACCTTCAACTTGTACATACCCTTTACAGACCAATCTAGCTTTATTTCTAACAACTTGTCTAGCTTCCTTTTATTCTTGAACACCCATTTGGAACCTATTACATTCTTATCTTTAGGTCTAGGAACAAGCTCCGATGTATTGTTCTTCTCAATCTGATCAAGCTCTTCATTCATAGCTCTAATCCAATCATTATGGTTGTTGGCTTCATAAAAAAATTTAGGTTCAATCATAGATAGAAAAGAAATCTTAGATTGTTCTGTGTCTTTAACTAATTTACTTCTTGTCTGAACTCCTTTGTTTATATCTCCAATTATCTTATTTTCACGATGATTCTTTCTAACAATTCTGAGAGGTGATTTTGTTTCTTTCTATTGATTTGTGTCAGCTTGAGTATTCGTATCTTCATCTAATTCAGATTCTTCCCTTTCTGATCCTTGGACCTGTTCATCTTCATCTTCAACTATATCTTGTGTGCTTGGTTCAACACTTCTTACATTTTTTACTAGGACTTCTTCATCAACTTTTATGTCGATACAATCAACCAATTTATGCAACCTCTTATTGTAGCATCTGTATCCTTTACTGTTTGTATCATAAACTAAGAAGATACCTTCATCATCCCTATCATCATATTTGTCAATATTTTCATCATTATTCTTGATATAACATTTAATCCTAAAGACTTTAAAATGATTGATTGAAGCAGTTCTTCCAAACCATAGTTCATAAGGAGTCTTGTCACTGTGTGGCCTGAGATGAGCTTTGTTAAGGATATGAACAATTGTATGAATTTCTTCCACCCAATATGTCTGATAAATATTCCTTTCATTCATCATTGATCTTACCAATTACTGAACTGATCTATTATGCCTCACAACTACTCCATTTTGATGTGGAGTCCTTGGAATAGTGTATTCTCATTTCATTCCATGTTTATCACAGAACTATTTGAAGTTCCATGAACTAAACTCTCCTCCTCTATCAGACCTTACCGCCTTCAATCTTTTTCCTGTTTGATTTTTAGTCAGAGCCTTAAACACTTTGAATTTTTCAAATGCTTCAGATTTTTCCTTCAAAAAGGAAACCCATGTTAGTCTAGAATAATAATCAATAATCAACAAAAAATAGTTTTATTTTCATGTACCTTCTTTTCTTGATGGTCCACATAAATCCATATGTACTAACTGGAGAGTTTGTTCTGTTGAAGGAATTTTTTTTTATTTGAACTGTGTCCGAGTAAGCTTTCCTATCTGGCAAGGTTTACAAATAGAGTCATATGGCTTAGATATCTATGAAAGATCCTTTACTGCCCCACTATTTCTAAGCTTGATTATATGATCAAAATTTAAGTGTCCAAGTCTCTTGTTCCATAGCCAAATTTCATCATACTTGCTTAAGTGGCATTCTTCTTTTTCTTCTTTTAACACATAGACATTGTTTTATGTTCTTATACCTTTTGCAACCAACTTTCCTAAATTCACGGACTTTATTTTACAATCTTTAGAATTAAAAAAAACTTCACATCCTCGGTCATAGACTTGACTGACATTAAGCAGATTATGTTTTAGACCATCTACAAATAATGCATCTTGAGATTTTCCTTTGCCATTGCTCAAACTTACCATTCCTTTACCTTTTATTTTTCCTGGTGCATCATTTCCAAAAGTTACATTTCCTAATTTGTTTTCACTTAGAGTTAAAAACTTACTTTTTTCTTCAGTCATATGTTTGGAACATCCAATGTCAATATACCCGGGATTATTTTGTCTTTGGGCTGATAACACTAATCCACACTGGTCATCTTATTTGTTCTTCCAAACCTTGAAATTTTTAGCAGCAGGATTCAGATCTGGCTTATAGTTCCTTAAGCGACAGTTTGCAGCTTTATGTCCATAATTATGGTAGTTGTAACATTCAGGTTCACTGAATAACAGATCATAATGATTGCTATGCTCATAACTGTTGTTATGCTTCACCTGCGTCCTTCTCCCAGTCATCACATGATTTATAGTTTGTGATTGTATGTTGTTTGGTTGTCTCAATCTTTGTAGTGGCATATAATTATTCCTTGAATAACTTGATTTCTCATATCTAAATCTTAAAGAACAAGTTATAGCTTTGTGACCAAAGTTAGAACAGAAAAAACAATATCCATAGAAAAATCCTTTGTACCTGGAAAAAGACTGTCTTCTTTGAGTGGGTCGATTTCTTCCATGCTGATAGTTTCTCTGATCTACAGATTTGATTTTGGTACTTTTTCTTTCATTCCTTCTTGGCGGATGATTTTATTTCTTTGTTTCTGCAGAGTGGTTGTTGTCAATGATTGTAGATTTGACAAACTTGATGGGTTCTATATTACTTGGATGATCACTACTTGATCCTTCTTCATATCCTAGCCATCTTTCAACTTTGGATTCCTTTGCTGATTTAGAATGGAAGTTAATTCTTGTAAGGCTTTAATACTTGACAGATTTTGGTGATACAATTCCTTAAACTTCTCCATTTCTTTTCTGGTTTTTACTATCTCTTATTCTAAGGCTTCACACCTCACTCTCTTCTCTGATAACTATTCTTTTAGAATGTCTTCTATTTTCTTTTCCTCTTCTAACTCCACTTTTAGTAGAGAAAAGTCTTCATCAGGTTTTTTATAATTCATTTTAAACTGCATCAACAACCATTTTTGTTTTCTCTTCTTACATCTGAGTTTGTCAATTTCTTCCAAAGCACTGATTAATTCACCTTCCATATCCACCACAACTTCTTCATCATCCATTTCACTTCCTGAATGTTCATCACCAAGATCTCCCATAGCCATAAGAATAAAATCATTCACTTTGTCTTCATAGGATGAATCACTATCTATGTCTTCTGAGGAGTTGTCATTGTTTGCACACAAACTTTTCTTTTTACTATATTTCTTAAATTTGTATTTATTTTCATCATCAAAGTTCTAATCCTTTTTCTGGTGAGGACACTTAGATTGAAAATGACATATCTTACCATAGTTAAACATTTGAAAGGGAGCTTGCCTTGATATTTTCCTGATCCTTTCTTTAACCTTCTCATAAATTTTGCCTCAATATCATCTAATTCTGAATCAGTATTCTTGTCTGCCTTAAAATATGCTTCTCTAGTAATGGATTTATCTTTTCTAATTCTCATTTCATATGCAGTTAGAGATCCTAGGATTTGATCAATGGAGAGAGTTTTAAGATCATTTAGTTATTCTATTGCATAGACTTTTGGATTAAATTTATCAAGCAGAGATCTTAAAATCTTCTGAACTAAAAACGATTCTTCAATTTTCTCACCAAGACCCTTCATGGCATTCACAAGCTCTTCAACTCTTAAAAAATACTTGCTGACTGTTTCATCTTCATTCATCTTTAGTTGTTCAAATTTCAATCTATATGTTTGAAGTTTGGCATCTTTTACTTTTTCATTTCCTTCATAACTATTAATAAGTTTATCCCACATTTGTTTTGTAGTTTGAAGATGCATCACCTTTACAAACTCAGCTTCTGCAAGTCCATTCAAGATGGCATTCATTCTCTTAGAATTAAAGATAAATTCTAACTTATCATCCTTGGAATCTAGCACAACAGGATTTATGTATCCAGTCTCTACTACATCCCAAAAATCAGCACCTAAGGCCATTAAGTATGTTCTCATTCTAATCTTCCAGAAGGAAAAATTTGTTCCATCAAAGAGAGGAGGCTTATTGGCTGAAGTCCCTTCATGACTTGCCATGTTTAAGCTTATAGATCTACCTTTAAATAAAGGAACCGACTTTGATACCAATTGTTGAAAATACTAAGACAACTGAGAGGGGGGGGGTGAATCAGTTGTTACTGTTCTTAAGCAATTTATGACTGTTCAAATAATTTTTAATCTCTTCCAAGTGACCATAAATATTATACAACATATGAACAACATGAGTAATGAACATCAGTCACACATAAGATATACACAGAGATAGATTTTCACGAGGAAACCCATAAACGGATAAAACCTCTTCTTCTTCAAATGATGGGCAGTCTTTTAAGTTTTGTACATCATCTATATTTGAGCACCAACTCAAAGTGAGGCTAATACCTCTGTTTTACAAGCTCCAACTTATTGAGAGCACCAACTCTCTAGTTTCTATAGAACCCACTAGAAGGAAGCACCAACTCCCTGAGTGTTCCAGCACCAACTGGATAGAAGCACCTACTTCCACTTATACAAGAAACAACTTGTATACAGAAAAATCAGTGTTTTCCCAAGCACCACCTTGCCACCTTGTTTTTCTAGCCACAACCAGATGAAAGCTCCAACTTTTAGTATTCAAGCACCAACTTGAATAACAAAGGACTACAGTACTCCCTAGCACCACCCAACCTCCCTGATTATAAATAAATGACTGAACAACAAACAATACAGGTGTCTACCTTCTTACTTCTTGTTCTTTGTTCTTCAATTCTTCTTTGCTTCTATCTATTCTGCAATTCTACTCTGCTTCTATTTGTTCTACAATTTTTCTCTGCTTGAAACTGTTTTACAATTCTTCTCTCGCTTCTATGTTTTCAGCATCTATTTTACATTTCTGAGTTTCTACCTTTCGTACAGTTCAAATCCTTTTTCACTCATAATTGCTAACCTCTCACATTCATAGCTTCTTCATTTTTATTCCCACTACCTCTTTCATTACACCTCAAATCACCTAGGGAAAAAATGCCTCAGCATTGAATTGCCAACCATTCAAGAATCATGATTTTGTTTAGCTAACTGAATCATAACTGAATAGTTAATCATGAAGAGAAACAATATCCCTTCGATCAAATTTTCAAGTATCCAACACTGTTGGATTACGAGTGCAGGGTATCACATTGATTTTGCAATTTCGCATTTTGGTATTCTTGTGATGGGATTTCTCGACACTTCATGTCACCATATCCAAAACTCCAAAAAGAAAAGAGCTTAGTTGGACTATCTCCTTCCCTTATTGTGACCATCGGTGGTGACCTGGCACTTATCCACAAAGAGGTTCGTGATTCGCAACTTCGGGACTCCTGTGATGAAGAGTCTCAACTCTTTATGTCATGATCGCCAAAATGGAGCTTCGCTGGACTGGCTCCTTCCCTTCTCATGACCATCGACGATGACCAAGCACTTATCCATAAAGCGCACTTCACAATTCGTAACTTTTTTCATGAGTCTCCTTGAATCCTCCAACTTCTGGTATCTGAAACTCTGAAATGGAGCTAGATCAATGGTCCACACTCTCCCTTGATTAATGACTTAGATTGAATCGCGGTTTCGCATTTCACGATTTCAAAAGATAGATATCCTCTTTCATTTTATTTTCCAGTTAGTGAAAAGATGACCTCTCTCTATGTGTAGTCTGCATCCAATAGTCCACGAACCTCGACCCAAGGTTTTAGATCAATCCTCGATCCGACGGCCTAGATCATTTTGGGATATCGCATATCGCGAGTTCCCACACCATGCTCCATTGACTCCTTCAATGTGTAAGTCAGAAAAATTCTAGTCTCTCACCACGTGTCCTTCTTGAATATGGACGATCCTCCTCCTTTCGGGAATTTGTAAGCCCGCTTCATCTTGCACGTAAATATTGTGCTCCTTCTGGATCCACCGACGGTCAATCTTTGGGCTCAGATCTGATGCCTAAGATATGTTCTCTTCTACTGTGTGCTCCTCCTATCTGAATTCAGATTTGACAGTCATCGGGAATTATGAATGGGATCCAACAATCATTGTTTCTCTTTGTTTTTGATCATTTCCATGCCATCATGATGATCTGCGCCATCAATGAAAAACACGCACACATTGCCTTTTTTTTGTAAGTATGCCAACACTCATCGTATCATTTTCGGTGATATGTGGAATGCCACATTGTTCCTCACGATTAGGGATATATGGTATTTTAAAGTTGGAATCCCCGAAGAGTGGTCAAGAATCCTATAGTTGGTTACAAGTCTTGGTGAAAGGGTAAAGTGGTTTTGATAAGAAACCCCTAAAATAAAGAAAAGAGGTTACCTAGACCAAGTATAAATAAATCTCAAGAGTCTCTCATTTACACACACACACTTACATTCAATATCTATCTTATGAGTTTTATGTTCTAACTTTTGGTAAATCTATTAGTGAATCTGAGGTTGAATGTGACGACATTTTTCTGAAGTTTTTGAAGGTCTGAAGTAGAGAAAGTTTCAGAGTTGCAAAAAATTGGTAACCCTAGTTTTTTGAGGTTGTACGCAGGCTACATAAGGATAGGTCATGTACATACAATATCTTCTAGAGAACATGTCGCGTACATCCATACGTTACAGGATAACAAGTTGCATATATGAGGCAAAGCTTTGGAGAAGAATGGTTGATTGAGTTGCAACAAGTTTTGATGGTACAACAAAGTCTGAGATGGTATGATTCAGGGTTTATGAGTAAAGG
>JZKD02S1463803.1:696408-708936 GCA_000966675.3 Picea glauca
ATCTTATGTTACATGTAATGATTGAGAGTGACATGGTATATGGTTGAGACACTTTTTATGGTGCATGGTCGTTACATGGTATGGTACAGGATTGATACATGGTATGGTGTTGATGTGTATGATTGGCACATGGTATGATACATTATATGGTGCATAATTGTTATGCATGGTTGGAACATGGTATGGTATATGGTATGGTGTTGATGTGAATGTCTATGGTTGATGTACATGGTTGGTATACATGGTTGATGGTTGAGGTATATGGTACAAGTTGAGTTCCATGGTTGATGAAAAATTTGGTACAGGTTGAGGTGCATGGTTGGCGCACAACTTGGTACAAGTTCAGGTGCATGGTTGATGCACAATATGGTACAAGTGTTGGTACATGGTTGATGCACTTGTTGTGGTACAATTTGTGGTACACAATTGATGCTTAGTATAGTACAGGTTAATGTTTTGGTACATGCTTTGGTACATGGTTGAGACACACACCCAGTGATGGTATGCTGGTGATCTTGGTACATGATTGGTAGAGGAATGTGTTGGTGATGTTGGACATCAAGTTGATAGGTTTCCTTCGTATATAATCCATGTGAGAGGATTTGGTTGAGTATCATTGACAGTGACAGGTTCGACAAGTTGACAGTGGAAGGTTGACATGTTACAGGTTGATGTGACAGTGGCCGAGAGAGTGGAAGTGACAATGGCAGTGATTATGGTAATGATAATTGGTCTACACTTGTATTTCAAGGTGATAGGATGGGTCAATGAAAGGGGGTTGTAGCCTCCTTTTGGTTGGAGATGGAGAATCAGGGAGCTAGAGCTTCCTTTAGGTTGTATCTTGAGAACTAGGTGGTTGTAGACACCTTTTGGTTGGAGTCGGAGAACCTAGGGGGTTGTAGCCTCCTTCTGGTTGGAGCAAGAGAATTCATGGAGTTGTAGCTTCCTTCAGGTTGGAGCCTGAGAATAGGGGGTTGTAGACTCATTCCAGTTGCAGCTGGAGAATTTGGAAGTTGGTGGTTCCTATGACTAAATTATTTATATATATATAAAAGAATTATGTGGTTTTCTCCCATTTCAGTTTCCATGTAAATACTGGTGTACTGTGTATCTGATGTGATGATTTTTATGATTATATGATCATGATATATTGAATTCACTCATAGATGATACATTGATGATAAACTTTTGAAAATTTTTGATAAAGTGAAACAATAGATATTGTGGTTAAAAGTGGTATAAAGTTCTCATACGGATTCACCCCCCTTAGTATTCCAACACCACTTTCCCTGATGAAAAAACTAACATGATTTGATGACCTGATAGAGTTGGATGGTCTATTGGCAGGTGTCATTTGTATTAGTGTCCATGGTCCAATCAAATATCACCTTTTTTATGCAGTAAGGATTAAGTTATGTAGGGCCAACTGCTCGACCGTGTTTGAAGTGTCTAGGAGAGGTGAAAAATATGGTCGAAGAAGCTCCACATTAAATACCGGGTGCAAGCCAAGGAAAGGAGGAATACTTAATTCAAAAACATTCTCACCCACCTCCTTGGTGATGGTGTAAGGATCATATCAAAGTGGGTATAACTTATGATGGGGTCCTATGAGGCGCTCTTGCTGCAAGTGGAACCACACCTTATATCCCACATGAAAATTTTGTGGTACTCAATGCTAATCATGGCACTGCTTATACTTAGCATTGGATTTTTGCATAATATCGTGAACTTGTTGTTGGATGTGTTGAATTCTCTCATCAAATTTGGTTTCCTGATCATCCTTGGTTTGAGAATGGGAGGCCTCTTCTTGTGCATCTACAATGGGAAGAGATACATAAATGGGGGACAATGGTTGGAACCCCAAGCACACCTAAAACGGTTTGTGGCCAATAGAGATATGGAGGGCTCTATTGTATCTATGTTTAACATAAGGAGGTCTCTCATCCCATGTGTGTGGATGTTTGGAATTGTACATCCTCATGATATGGACAACCAACATGTTGACTACGTCTATTTTTCCATGAGTCTATGGGTGGAAGGAAGTCAACTTGGTTATCTTGGTGTCCATCATCGACCATAGGATGGATCAAAAAGTAATTAGGTAACTGTTATCTCGATTGGAGTTAATAGTGTGTGGAATCCCAAAATGAATCCAAACATGTCTAAAGAAGATCTTGGTGGTGGCCTTGGCTGTGTTTCTCTTCCTGTAGGGTGCCAAAACTACTATATTAGAGAATCAATCAATGACCATGAAGACATAGTCATTCCCATTCTTGGTTGAAGGCATACCAGACATGTAGTCCATGGAGATGGACTTCCAAGGCCTATCCAGAATAGGAAGAGGGGTGTATAGCCCTTGTTTCTTAATGACAGGTTTGGAAATGGCACAAGTAGTGCAAGATATTATGTACTTGTGAACATCTTGTTGAAGCTTCGACCAATAAATATGCTTTTGTAGTACTGCCACTATTTTATCTACACAAAAATATCTCTCTCCCCGACTGTAATGAGATTTCCAGATCAACTTTTTATGCTTTCTCGAAAGAACAAAAAGATGACTTATATTGAATAGAAATACATCCTTGAGATGAAAGTGTATAATTGTTTTTCTGCGCTCAATGTCTGATAGGAAGTAGAAAAGTCAAAGTAATTATTGTATAATTGTGGCCATTCATATGTCTCATGTCCATAGGACTTGACAATTGTGGTTAGTGCTTCCACCAGGGGTCGGCTGAGGCAATCTGCGACATGGTTGGTTCTACCCTTATTGTAGTTGATATTCAAGTGGAATTGTTGCAAGTACATGGAACACTTTTGATGACGATCATTATGTAACTTTCCTTTTGTCTGTATGAATTGTAGAGGCCTTTGATCAATGTGGATGATCATTTCCTTCCCCAAAATGCAATGCTTCCACTGTTGACATGGATGCAAAATGGAGTACATATCTTTATTGTAGGTGGGGTATCTACGAATAGTATTAGATAGATTTTCACTATGATAAGCTAATGGATTCCCATGTTGAGTGAGGAATACACCGATATCATAATATGAATCATTTTTCTCAATACAAAATTGATGTTGCGGGTATGGAAGAATAAGGACTGGTGTTGAGCAGAGGCAATATTTCAAATCCTTGAATGATTTATGTTGGGGCGCAGACCACACAAAATTGACCTTCACTCCACCCTTGGTCACTTGTCTTAGGGCCTAATCAATATGAAAGAACCCCAACATAAAACAATGGTATAAGTTGGCGAGGTCCAAGAAGCTACAGAGCTCAGTCATTGTCTTTGAGGCCGACCAATCATGGATGGATTGGATCTTTTTTGGATCCACATGTACACCCTCCTCATCCACGATGTATCCCAAATATTTGATTCTCTTTATGTTGAAGGGACATTTCTCTAAATTGGAATATAACTTGTGTTGTCATAGGGTGCCCAAGACCTTCTAAATATGCTCCAAATGTTCCTCTGAGGTTTTGCTGAAGATGAGGATATCATCCAAATATACAACCAAAAAGGAGTTTGTGAATGATCGTAATATATCATCCATCATCCATGTGAATGTGGTCGGGGAATTAGTCAAGTCGAAAGACACAACCAACCACTCAAAGAGACCTTCTTTAGACTCAAAGGATATCCTCCACACATCATTTTGCTCATTATACACCAAGTGATAGACTGACTTGAGATCAATTTTATTGAAAAACTTGGCTCCCTTGAGCTGATCGAGAATATCATCAATACAGGGAATTGGGTATTGGTTATTGATTGTGATCTTGTTTAGGGATATTTAATAACTACAAAGTCACCATGTCTCGTCCTTCTTCTATACTAGAAAAATTAGAATCCTACAAGGTGAGAATCTTGGTATGATGTGGCCCTTCAAAATTAGCTCTTGGATCTGACAATTGATTTCTTCATTCGCCATAAGTGAATGCCTGTACACATGGTCATTAGGAAGAGGAGAATAGTGTGTCAAATCAATTTAGTGATTTACCTGGTATTCCACAAAAACCCCAGTAGGTGAGGCGAATATGTCTTTGTATTCCTCTACTATATTTTCCACCTATCTCCATTGTGTAGAGATACCTTGTGAAAAGGTTGTGATGGTTGCAGTGACCTTCTGTTCAGCTTCCGATTGAACCATAAAGAGGAAAAATCTCTCATTCTAAGAGACCACCTTTTTGCACTGCTTCACAAAGATCAAAGAGACTATATCCTTTGTGTTACCCATGATTTTGGTCATCATGATGGTGTATTGATGATGGTGTACTCAGGCTCCTCATAAGAACTTTCTCCTGAGAAAAGTGACATTCATCTCTTCCCAGAAAACTTACTTTTGAAGAGAGTTCGCAGGTTGCTAATATCCTAGGGTGCGAGAATGACCCATTCTCACAGGCTTCCTTAAGCTATGGTGTGAACTTCTCGCACTATGCTACATAGCTAGGGTGTGAACTTGTTCTAAGGCTTGGAAAAAGATGAAGTCACGATGGTTCTAGAAGGGAATATTCTAGAAGAATGGGTTGGCATTCGAATGGTTATCCTTTTACTAGTTTCCCTGATATTGTGGGATCATTCTTATCCAAGTAACCATCTCATTCTATTCTATATATTGATGGAATTCCCATGGAAAAGGTTAAGCAAGATTCATTGGAGAATTGGTGAAATAATTGTGTGAAGGACCTAGCTTGAATAGGAGCTTGGAGACTCTAGCAAGTCTATGAAGAGGGATTTGATCTTCTTCATACAAGGATCGAGCAAGTGTGTGTGTGTTGGAGCCAAGAGCCATTGAAAGGAAGCTTGCGACATCAAGGCGATCAGGTTGTAATCTTCTACTTTCAATTAATATGATATAGTGGCATGTCCTTTTCCCATAAAGCCATTCTCACTTTATTGTGTAATTCCTTGATCATACACATAAGTTGACTGTTGAATATATTTTTCCATCTTCACATTGGTTGGTTTGTGTTGTTTTGGTATTGACCTGACGAGAGCACTAGAGAGAAGCGGGAGAAACAGAGACCCTAGGAAGCAATACCAAGGTATGTTACTTGTTCATCCCTACCAGCTAATTCAATGGTCAAAACTTAGGGAAAGAGTCATGTCCTATCCTGTTTTGTTCTAGATCCATGTGGATCTAGGGAGATCTGTTAGTGTCTGCACCTACCGATTAGTCCGATAACAAAATTGGAGACTCAACTGGGGAAATAAATTGTTTTCTTTGTGGTTTTTGGTATTTTTCCTTGGCCATTTTCTCTTGCCTTACCTTTCTCCATTCATATCAATCTCTGAGTCTTTAGGATACCCTGATAGACCCTCTGGGTCCAGAAGCCTTGTCAAATTTTGTGTTTTTTTTTTAAATTTGATTAGTTTCAGACATTCTTGCACTGCACTCCACAGTGGCCTGCAAGAATCTATTGAGTTCGCAGTCTTCTTTTAGGTCCAGTGTGAGGTTCTCGCACTTTTCTCAAAGCTGGCCTGCGAGAATGACCCATTCTCGCACTATGTAATACTCTCAGCTTGTGAACTTTTTTTTTTCAAAATTTTGGCTTTAAGACTTTTTCATGATCAACTGCCCAGATCAGTATAGGTTCCTAACAAGAGCTTATTGGACCATTGGTTGATGTTTTATTGTCTTTGTTCTTGTGCACAAACAGTCTTAGGAAATCAAGACTCTTCCTGTCCATTTTTCTTGACTTTTCTCAACAAAGATATACTCTCTAATTTCGAAATCTGAGTGTGCTTGTTTGGTTAAGAACCGACGATTGGTTGAAAGTTGAGATTCTTTGTCTTTAATATTTTCTTATTATTTGAAAGATCCTTTTTCTCATGCAACTGAAAAGACTAGTTTGATCTACTTGTTATTTTTTGTTTCCATTGAAAGATTGGTTTGGGTTTTTATCTATTGCTTGTTCATTAGTTTTTGGTTTTCTTCACTCTCACCATCATGGTGTAGGTCCTTTTTGAAAAGTGAACAACGTTTTTCTTTCAAAATCATTTTCGTCTTCGAAAGTATTAAAAATCAATTGTTGAAATTATTGAAAAAGAAACAATAGAGAATTGTTATTGATGCGTGATTTATTGCAATTGCATTTTAAAGGAAATTGTGTATTGTAGTTCAAGTTTGATCCAGAAAACTTCTCTTTCCCTCCCGTACATAGGATTCATTGAACGAAAATCGATATATTTCATTCTCATGCATGCATCGTTGGGTCAGAGTCTCATACAACATCAGTTTCATCTCCGCTTCCTTTGAGTAACAATAGCCCCTAATAACATTGCGCAATCGTAAAATCTAACTAGTAACTCTTTTCTAGGGCTCTATTACAACAACATTTAGCTAGGCTAACGCTTTGGAATAGCAAGAGAGATACACTCTCCAAAGCACAAAACACACAATAGAATCTTTTGTTAAGGAGTGTCAAACTCCATTTGCAACATCTTGTCCTGGGAAGCCCTTCTCACACAAGGGTCAAACACGAGGTCGCATTGATATTGACAGAGTCACTCACCCTGTTTTGTTGATATTGGTGTAGAGATTGCACATATTACGGGGGTCACTTGGAGGTATACCCACAATGATGAGAGGAATCCTTTTGAGTTGATTTTGGGCTAGATACCCTGCCCTTGCGTGTGGATCGGACTGTCGACTGTCCCCCCAGGCTTTAATGTTGTCGGTGGTAACCTTAGTGGCCTATCCTTCTAGGGTCTTACACAAGGTGACTGTGAAGGGGAAATCCTTCATGGTACCTGGAATCGACGTTGGCCAGACTCACTCGGGCTCCTTGGAGGGTATACCCACGATTATGTGTGGGATATTGCACCAGGATGTAAGTTCGTTAAGCAGGTTGTCAGCGTAACTTTTCCACCCTAGCCTAGCCCCTTATCGTCTCATTGTTGCGATGTTGGATTTCATCACCAACTAGTGGCTTCGGAATTAGAAGGTCATGTTTGCTTGGTATTGTTTCCTAGATTTTATTCACTAGCGCGTGTTGTTTGTTTACAGAGTTAACTATACGATTTTCTTCGTAAGTTTGTCACTCGTTTATAATATCTCCTCCACGTCATTCACGTAGAATGCAGGGTTTATCTCCAGAGCATCTGGAAGGTTCTCAACCCTTTCCTACATGTTCACCTGAGGGCTCTCCTCAGCAGAGTGAAGTCCAATACGTCACCATGCCACAAGTGGAACGCACTGACTCTCTAGAACATTTCAGAATTACCAATACTTGAGAGGACTTTCGACTTCACCTCAATTCTGAGCGACCATTTATGCAACTGAATTCTTCTGGAGACTTAGTTGTTACTTCTTCTGGATCACTGGTTGGACCCTTTCCAGGCATAGAAGGCCAAGATCCTTTTTGGTCTATGGTCATTTTTTGACGGGACCTTTTTGGTCCAGGCTCACCTGTGATTTCCGAAATCATCTCACCTGTGATTTTCGAAATCTCTATTCCAGAGACAGTACCGTTTACTACTGCCTATTATTTTCCTGGTACAGACATCCCACGATTTGACCACATCTTGACCATCCCTATCGAAATGGCCCATCCTATAGATACTACGAGTGTTCACACTGGGTTTATCGTGGTTAGTCTCTCTCCCATCAGCACACCACGAACGCCCAGTGTCACCCCAACACTACCACCTGGATACCGTGCATTGAATGCTTCCATTCCCACTCCTATGCAAACCCCATCTGGTTCTCCTAGTGGTCCTTCTTCTTCTTGGCACTCTCTTCCCGGTTTTATTCCAACACTCCCTCAATTTCCTTTTGGAGGACCTTTCTCGTCCTCCACTGGCAGTCTTAATCCTAGTGGCACTATTCTTTTATTCACACCAAATTACCAAATTCTCGTCGGTGGACAATTTCATCAAGGTAGTATGACTCAACCCCCTCTCAGTGGGCAACTTCCTATTGGAATGAAAATTTCAATTGGAACACAACCCCCAATTAGAATTCTACCCCCAATTGGAACACCACCTTCGATAGGAGGATCAAACCCACCTTATGGACAAAACATACCTTCGTCCTTGGCCCAGTATTGGAATCATCTGATACAACATCCTCCTCAATCGACTGGGAGCAGCAGTTTCCAGCTGCAACTGTGATACCCCCTAGTATGGGCCAACCATATCCAGGTACTTTGAATCCCATTTGGGGATCGAATGCTCAAACTCATGTCCCTATTCCAGGATACAATCCCATGAGCTACTATCCTCTCCAACCGCCACCAAATCTACCTAGGTCTTCACATTATATGCAAACTGCTTATGGTCCTACTAGTTTGCCGACAGGGCTTCCTCCCCAAAGCCACCAGTACCCGCAGGTGAATCGACAATTACCCTTCTTGGCCACTTTGGATCTTTCAGATTTGTCAAGGATTTTAAATGATCCAATTTGTCACTCTCCCCAATGGCCTGCTATACCATCCAAGCTACCATTGGATATCCCTAAATTCAATGGAAAAGATGGAGAGGACCCGAACAATCACGTCATGACTTTTCACCTCTGGTGTTCATCCAACTCGTTGATGGATTACTCTATTCATTTACATCTTTTTCAATGAACCTTAACAGGTTCTGCTACGAAGTGGTATATATAATTACCACGAGGTTTTTTCGCTGACTTCAACACCTTAGCTATGGCTTTCCTCACACACTACCAGTTACCGATTCGTTATGAAATGGGGACCCAGATTTTGAGTTCTTTCAAACAAAACAAAGCCACTCATATATCCGATCACATTCATGAGTGGAAACGGAGACGACGTCTCATTAAACTCGAACTCCCCGATCAGTTGCTGGCAGAATGGTTCACAAAATCATTTGTGAATGACATTGGTCATGACATTTCCATGGGTGGCGTAGTCACAGAAGAGAAACCCATAAGTCATGACCAATACCTTGACCTCATTTACTCACAAACGGGTACCCTTTACGACTTACTACCTTACTTACCTCATCCTTCCACTTCCACCACTTCAACTACTCCATCTACTTCGCATGCATCCAACGGTGTGATTGGCACTTTCCAGGCCCAACCACATTCCTCTTCAAGAACCAACCCCAAACCTGCTTCTTCTAATGTTCAAAATGCTCTGTATCCTGTGCCTTCCACCAGCAAGACTTCTGAGGTAAATGTAGTTCAATCTACCCCAGCCAGTAAAAACAAATCCAAAAAGGGAAGGGGTAAGAATAAGGAGGACAAAAATAATGCTCCAGCAGAGCAAACCAAAACTACCCCTATTGACGATCGGGATAAGCGCAAACCTCGATACCCTTGTCTTATCTGTGGTGGTGATCACTACACAAAGGATTGTCCATGACACGTCGAGGTCACTAAGTTCCTTCAAGGAGCTCCAAAACCACCTTCTCTGGCCATTTTGTCCCAACCCTTCCCGTCTCAACAATAGGCTCAGTTGTTCATTCATGACCAACCCTCATCTTCTACTACATCTTATGTATTGATGTGTACTGGCGATTCAAAGCAAAACGACATTGCACTCACCACTCGAGCTAAAGATTATTCTCCCTCTAAAGAAAAGGTTGATGATCTACCTCCTTCATTGGTACAACCCTCTCCCATGACTCCACCTACCAACGGTCCTCTTCATCTCGAACGATCGAGCCTCAACACAGTTCTTCGACCCCCCCCCAAAGGGCGTCATTTAGAAATCGAATTTCAATCCACATGCTCATGCTACTCAGAACTACAACATTGTTGAAGATTTGGCCCAAGTACCTTCTGCGATGTCAGCCCTCGAAGTCCTTCAAAGTTGTCCCACACAATGGAAGGCACTGTTGAAAGCTATCGGTGGAATTGACCCGACAGATACAAATTTAATAATTTTTGACTTGGAAGATCACATTCCAAGGTTACCCCCTCAACTCGCATTCCAGATCCAAGTGATTGTCTCTAAAAAAAATATTTGTTGAACCATTATCGATGAGGGCACCTCGACGTGTGTCATGTCTCTTACTTGTTGGAAATCCATTGGCTCTCCCCCTTTGAATGAATCCCATAACACTCTCAAAGCCTTCAATGGCTCCGGTTTTAAGCCCTATGGTGTCCTTCCTTCATTTCCCATCACGTTAGAAGGCAAAACGGTCCAAGTTGACGTGGAATTTTTTGATGCTCCCCTTGATTACAATCTTCTGCTTGGCCGTAGCTGGATCGATTCTATGCATGCAGTTGTGTCGACCCTTTTCCGTATGGTCTGTTTCCCACATCAAGGGAAGGTAGTCACTGTCGAACAATTGGCCTTCTTTAATTTCGATACCCATAATGGCAACGTACCTTTCATCTCTAAAACCCCACCGGGTTATGAGAGCGTTGGTGTAGGCCTTCTTAAAGACTCTTTGTTAATGGGTACTTTCCCCATTCCACCGCCCGATGTTCCACGCTCATTTGTTGCTTCAATCAACATGATCTCCACCTCGATTCATGAAATTCCTGTGTCTCACGACCCATGGATAGTACCTGACCCTGGAGATCATCCTCATTATCGCGACAAAATGCTGTTAAGTCTGGTCAAATCTTCCTATCAGACCATTCAATCGACAACCCCTTCTACCCCCTCTCTTGGTGAGTTATCTCCAGATTCCTTCCGTGTCATTTTTCCCACTAACGAGATGATCATGTCTGTCATGGAGGACACCCCTTGGGATGATGGACATCATCGTTCCATCCTCTTTCTAGAGCAACATACCATTGAGAACTACCAATGGATATCGGCCCTGTCGACCGTTGTCATCATCTCAATCGTTCCCGGGTCCACACAAGATGTGTTTTTCAAAGGGAACTTAAGCAATATCTCACCCACTACTCCCCTCGACATATCCGTCAAACCTGGAATTGTCGAAAATGTCCATATCAGAGCCTCGTGTTCCCCTGACGAAATAGTCACCTATACATCCATTTTCAAAGAGTTTTGTGACATCTTCGCCTGGAGCTACAAAGAAATGGAAGGTATCGACCCCGACATTGTGATACATGAGATCAAGACATACTCCAATGCTAAACCCATCTGGCAACGCCTTCATCCATTTCACCCACATAAAGCAGCTGCTATCAAGCTCGAAGTTGAGAAACTTCTCAAAGCTGGCTTTATTTACCTGGTGGCTCTAACTGACTGGGTTTCCAATCTTGTCCCGATCGATAAGTAACAAGGCACAATTTGTGTATGCGTAGATTATAGGGATATCAACAAAGCTTGTCCCAAAGATAACTTTCCTACCCCCTTCGTCGATCAGATTTTCGATGATTGCGCCGGAAGTGAAATATTCTCTCTGGTGGATGGTTTCTCCGGGTATAATCAAATCAACATTGTTCTTGAGGATCAACATAAGACTACTTTTATTTGTCCTTGGGGTACTTTTTCCTATTGGAAACTCCCTTTTGGTCTCAAGAACACTGGCACCACTTTTCAACGCGCTATGTCTTATGCTTTCCATGATATCAATCACATTGTTCAACCATATCTGGATGATTTGCCCGCTCACTCAATGCGCCGAGTCGATCATCCAACCCACCTCTGTGCCATTTTCGTCCGTTGTCGGTTCTACCATATACATTTGAATCCTCATAAGTGAGTTTTCTGCGTGGAATCCGGTTGCCTACTAGGTTTTATCGTTTTGCGTCAAGGGATCTGGGTGGATCCTTTAAAGGTTGAGGAAATCCTTAATCTCCCTCCTCCTTCTACACTTCATCAGTTATAAAGTTTGTAGGGGAAAGCAAACTTTCTTAGTCGTTTTATCCCAAATTACGTTGAGATAACTCGGGGATTTACGTGACTACTTAAAAAGGGGTCTGAGTTTGTATGGGATACCATTGCAAACAATGCCTTCGAAGCCTTGAAATTGTCCCTAACACATGCTTCTCTTCTCTTTCCCCTCGATTACAGTCGCGATTATTTCCTCTACCTTGCTGCCTCTGATTACACCATTGATATGGTTCTCGTCCAAGAGGATGATGCTAATGACGAACATGTTATTTACTACTTGAGTCGAAGTCTAACGTCTACCGAAATCAAGTATTTACATGTCGAAAAACTGGCCTTGGCAGCTATCCAAGCCATCCAACGCTTCCGACACTATATCCTCTCGCGCAAGACTACAGTGATTTCTAACTGCAACCCTATGCAACACATTCTCACATGTCAATTGCTAGGGGGAAAATACTCCAAATGGATTGTGATACTTCAGGATTTTGACTTGGAATTTGAACGTGCCAAGTTCAAGAAGTCCTTAGTATTTGTTGTGTTAAGATCCAAATAGCTGAATACAAAAGCACCACAACAGATATAGAAGAACAATATAGAAAACACCACTTTATTATTACCAAACCCTTGAGGTAGGGAAACACCATACAATGGATCATATTATGGAAGGGATCATCTCCTATCACTTGCCTCTTCGAGGGGGAATCCTCCTATTGAGCTACTGCTCCAAATACAATACTTCTCTTCATGTCTCATTACATTGCTTGAACCCCTTTATATAGTGCTACCATCACCTA
>JZKD02S1463803.1:718116-732996 GCA_000966675.3 Picea glauca
CTTTCCATAGCACACAATAGGTCCTAAAACATGATGTTAGCTGTTGAAAGCAAACAGTCATATTTTCAAAATAGAAGACTTTATTTTCGATTATTTCCTAAGACACACTAAAAAAAAAAAAAAATTCTGAACTAAAAAACTCAAAAATGACTTGAAGCTACTACTGAAAGCTATGATATCCACCCAAAACTCGGCCGAAAGGATGGTTTAATTTTGGGAGTTAACAGGAAGGAAGCACTATTAGCGATGGGTGTAATAGTTCCATTGTTTCAGATACTGGATTTGAAGAAGAAAGAACTTCTACAGTATCTGGAGAAAAGGTTATGTTGTGGCATCAAATACTGGGGCATATCGGAGAGAAGGGTCTTCGACTACTACATGGTAAAGGTATGGTTGAAGGTATGTCTAACTTCTCTCTAAATTTTGATTTCTATGGACATTGTCTATATGGCAAGCAGAATCGAGTAAGATTCCCCTTTGGTGCAAAGAGGGAAGAAGGAATATTACATCGAGTTCATAGTGATGCTTTTAGACCTATGTCGGTCCCATCATTGAGAAAATATATGTACTACATTTCATTTATTGATGACTTCTCGAGGAATACTTGGATATATTTACTCGGGAAGAAATCTAAAGTCTTTGATAGATTTAAAGAGTTTAAGGCTCTTGTTGAGAATCAAATAGAGAAACGAATTAAGGTGTTGAGGACAGATAATGGCGGAGAGTTTTGCGGAAATGAATTTGAAGAATTTGTAAGAATTGTGGTATAGAAAGGCAGAAGACTACTCCATATACACCTCAATGGAATGGAGTTTTAGAAAGGATGAACAAGACACTGATGGAAAAAGCAAGGTGCATGCTCAATGGTGTCGAGTTAGGGCAAGTATTATGGGCAGAGATAGTGGGTACTAGATGTTACCTGGTCAACAAATCACCCTCATTAGTGTTCTATTACAAGAATCCACAAGAGGTATGGACTGGTAAGGAACCTTATCTCACACATCTCAAGGTATTTGGCTGCGATGCATATGATCATGTTCCAAAGGAAAACAAGAATAAGCTGGATAAGAAGGCTCAAAAGTGTATCTTTATTGGATATAAATATGGTCTCAAAGGTTATAAGCTTTGGAACCCAGAAACTGAGAAGGTAGTGTATAGCTGAGATGTGGTATTTAGAGAAATGAAGGATGTTGTTAAAAAAGAAGTACTACCAAGTAAGGAAGAACCAGAGAAAATAGAGTTTGATTTAAAGGATGATGAATCAAACTCTACAGAAAAACATGAATCAGAAGATGAAGATCCTCATACTCCAATATTGAGGAGATCAGTCCGAGAAATAAGGTTACTGAAAAGGTATACTCCATCTGATTTCCATTCAAATTTTTCTTTGTCTATTACTGATGATGATCCTAGAACTGTTAGGGAGGCAGTGGATTCATAGGATGGAAATCTCTGAAAAAGGGCCATGGACGAATAAATGGCATCTTTGGATAAGAATGAGGCTCGGGATGTACTGGAGTTTCTCACTAGAAGAAAACCCATTGGCAACAAATGGGTATTTAAAAAGAATCTGAATGCAGAAGGACAAGTGGAGAAATACAAATCTCGGTTAGTCACAAAGGTTTATTCCCAGGTTGAGGGATTTGATTTTGGTGAGATTTTTTCTCATGTTTCCAAGTTAACCCCTATAAGATTTATGTTATTTTTTGTTGCTACATTTGATTTTGAGGTATAAAATATGGATGTTAAGACAAGATTCCTACATGGGGACCTGGAAGAATAAATATATATGAAGCAACCAGAAGGTGATGTTGTGAATTGAAAGAAGGAGTTGGTATGCAAGCTGAAAAATTCCCTGTATGGTTTAAGACAATCACCAAGGATGTGGCATTAAAATTTTGATACTTGTATGCTGTGACTTGGATTCAAAAGAAGCAAAGAGGATCACTGTGTGTATTTTAAACTAATTGGTGATCATGTGATTTATTTGGTCTTGTATGTGGATGACATGTTGTTGATAGGAAACAACAAGGAGATTATCCAGGATGTGAAAAATCAGTTGTCCCCTAAATTAGACATGAAGTATCTCGGTGCTTCAAATTTCATTTTGGGCATGGAAATTAAAATAGATTGGAAAAAGAGAAAACTCTGGTTAAATCAGAGAAAATATGTCGAGACAATATTGCAGAGGTTTAATATGCAGGAATGTAAACTGGTCAAGGTTACTATTTCTATTGGTGTAAATTTATATGTTGATCAGTGTCCCAAGAAACATGAAGAAGAGGAGGACATGTCTCATATTCCATATGCGAGTGCAGTTGGCAGTTTGATGTATGCAATGTTTTGTACTAGACTAGACATTGCACATGCAGTGGGAGTTTTGAGCAGGTATATGTCAAAACTAGGGAAGGAGCATTGGACAATAGTAAAAAGGGTTTTCAAGTATTTGCATGGCACTAATAGCTATGGATTATGCTATGAAGGAAGACTAGGATTGGACAGAGTGGTTGATATACATGGCTTTGTGGATGCAGACTCGACTGGAGATCTGGATCGTAGGAGATCTACAAGAGGGTATGTGTTTAACCTATTTGGAGGAGCAATAAGTTGGATGAGAAAAAGATAGGTTGTAGCGGCACTTTCAACTACAGAAGTTGAATACATGGTATCCACTCATGCAATTAAGGAAGAAGTATGGTTACAAATATTGTGTTCAGGTATTGGGTTAGTTTAGCAAGTTGTAAGGATAGAGTGTGATAGTCAGAGTGCAATTTTTCTGGCGAATAACCCGACTTATCATTCAAAGACAAAGCATATTGATGTTCAATATCACTTTGTGAGAAACATGATTGAAGAAAAGAAATTATCATCGATGAAGGTGGACACTTTGAAGAATGTTGCAGACTCATTAGCAAAATCTTTGAGCACTAAGAATTTTTCTTGGTGTAGAGGATCCATGGGCATTGCTTCTCTGGATTGTTGACTATGTTGTCGTGCCTAAAATATGCCTCTAGTTATAATATAAATGTTGTCGTGCCTAGAAAATGTTGTTTAAGGCATCAAAATGGCCTCGAAAGTTCAGAACCCGAAAAACTATAGAAAAATTGCCAAAATGGAAAAGTGTGCTTTGAGCCAGTGGAATAGGTGGGTGGACACCAATGTCCATCTGGATCAAGCATTATTCATGGGGAGATGAACAAAACTTCAGTAACTGAGTATCATCAATTGACAAAGTTAAGGGACCAACCCTTGTGTTTGCACTGAGAGTCACCCTCAGATTGCAATAAGATAAGCCTAGTACCCATGAGAATGTTTGGTGGATGTTGATTTTATGAGTGGAGGTCAAATGGACAAAACTTAGTACAAGAATGACTTTAACACAGAAACTGGAAAAGCAATGCACAGGGAAGTGAGGTCCTCATTAACTTCAGTCAGTGATTTGAGTTTAAGTATGAGAAGAAGGAAGACTTAGTGAGAGAGGTGAACAAGACCGATATGGGCATCTAGCCTTCAAGCAGCTTGGTGAAGAAAAAATCAGACTCAATAGCACTCTTGAACTCAAGTTTCAGACACCGAAATATGTCACAGTAGCATAATAATCAAACCTACATTACCATGCAGCTACAAAAACTTGATTGGATCCTCCATGCCCGAGCCTTTCAGCGTAAGGGGAAATAAGATGACAATTAAGCTGACTAAACTAGCTATCGCAATATTGTAATCAAACCTACATTACAATAGAACTACAACCCTTGACTGGATCCTCCATGCCGTTTTGTTTCAGCAAAGCTTTTACAAATAGATGAGAGAAAATGACTTCTATTAATGCAAAAGTCTCAAGTTTGATACATAACCCGAGAAAAACTCTGGTATCAAAGTTACACAGTAGGGAGCTCTGCTCAACCATTCGACGACCATAAAAAAATATTGAACTGATCTACTTATACTCATATTATTCCACAACTGCCAAGGATGTGATCTGGAAACCCCATTCAAAGCTTTGCATCTAAGCAACCTTCTGTCAGACTACGCGTGTTTCCTCCTGTAAGAAGAAAACTATATGGACCTATAGAAAAACTAACCATTGATGTACCTTGTTGATAGTCCTGCCTCCTTATCCATAACTTATGATCCTTCCATTTATGGACTGAGACAAGGTTTCATCTACAATTCCCTGCTTCATTAACTCTATCTTCATCGGGATTGGAGCGTGGCTGAACAACCCATAGAAGACCACCTGTCACAACTGGATTCGGCGTTGAGTAAGCAGGCGACCGCAAAAATTTATCCTCACTTGCTGGATGAACCTTTCTTGGGATTGGAGCATGGTGATATGACTATCGGGAGGCCACCTATCGATATTGGATAGTGAATGTGCATTTCGGAGCCACGCGAAGCGGTTTGGACCGACACCAATTTCGGGCCCAAAACGCACCCCCTTTCGCCACGTAGCCTCCCACAAAAACCATACTTTGGATTTCGGCCCACCCCTTGGGTTTTATCCTCCATGCAACTTGTAGCACTAAAAATATTAGTGGTTGTTGATCTGATCATGACCCAAGATTTATGCACGCCAACTATTTTAGCGCCTCTGCCAAAAATTTGTCCTCTTTCTAACCTTGGATTCCCTCCAACTGTGCTTGGAGATAGTGCCACATTGAATCTGCACAGGGGATCTTGATCACTGCAGACTGCACCTACTTTCCTTCATTCATGCTTCTTTTTGTGTTAACATTTGGCTCCACAGGGGATGGAATGCTCCCTGCGAGTTGCCAAGAATGCACAGTTCTAGTGCCTTAGCTTTTGGGTCATGAAGTTTCTTATTTAAAAATAAAATTAAAAGAAGTGGTAATTACGATGGTGGAAATACAGTTTGGTCCTAAACAAAGTATTTCTTTAGAAGGTGCCCATTGAAAGGGTTGCCCAAAACATCAAAATCCTCCAATATTTGCAACTTATAGGTGTTATTTGAAAATACTTCAGAAATCTTGAAGGGACCAATCCATAAAGCTTCAAATTTACCATGTTTGCCTTTGTCTTGCTTGGGGGAATTCCACTTGAGAACCAGATCCCCCAACTGGAAATGTTCCTTTCTTTCTTTCCTGTCAAAGGCTCCGTTTATCCTCTGTTGGTAATCATGAGATTTATCAAGTAGTTTCTCCCTTGTATGATGTAATTCTACCAGTTATTGTATCCTCCTGACCATATCATCAGGTTCTCCTTGGTAGTCCTAGAGGATTTTTTCTACAGGAAGGATAATATGAGTAGGAAAAATAGCCTCAACCCCATACACAAGATGAAAAAGGGGAAATTCCAAGTGACCTTTTGGTTGTAACCTTTTCAGCCCATAATGCAAATTTCAACTTTGAGTCCCAAGCCTTCTTGTTGTCTTCTAACAATTTCTTGATGATATTTATGATGATTTTGTTAGAGGACTCTTCCAAACCATTTACCTGAGGGTAGTAGGGAGTAGAGTGGATTAGTGTAATCCCATACTACTAACATAACTTGATTAATGGTTCAACTCTGAATGAGGCAACATTGTTAGTAACAATCTTGCTTGGAAAGCCAAATATGAACATGATATCCTCAAGAAAGCTAATGATTACCTTATGATAAGAGATTCTTGTAGGGATGGCCTCTATCCATTTGGTGAAATAATCAGTGGCAATAAAAATCCACCTATTTTGACCACTTGAGGCTGGGTGGATTTCTCCAATGAAGTCAAGACCCCACTATTGAAAAGGTCCATGAACCATTACTGGTTTTAAAGGCAAATATTTGAGCTGCTGCTTTCCAGAAAATTTTTGGAATTTAACACAAGCTCTAATCTTTGCACAAACATCAGTAAAAAGGTTGGGCCAGAAGTACCCATCTCTGAGGATCTTTTAACCTGTGGTCCTCCAAAAATGATGTCCCCCACATAAGCTATCATGAAAATCAATCATCGCTTTTTGGGCTTCCTATGGGTCTAGACATCTTAACAGAACTCCCAGAGGATCCTTCTGGTACAAAACTCGATCAATGAGACAATATTTGATTGCTTTGAGTTTCAAATCTCTTGCCTTGTTCTTTTCCAAACCATCAAGAGGCCTCAAATTCTTCAGAAAATATATGATGTCTTTATACCAAGTGCATACCGCTAAGTTAAGGCTAACATGAGAGTCTTTATCAGCAATTTCAACTTGCTAATTTTCTAATTTTATGTTCATGAAATTAACCCCTAAATCCTCATAGTTTGATTTAGCCAACAACCTGGCTAAACCTTGGCCTTTTACCAATTTAGTGGGATTTATTTCAAGGTCAAATTTCAAAATTTTGGCAATCCATTTGATTTTCTTCCCATCTATATCAAGCTGGATCAATATCTCTTTCACTAAGGCTGAGGGAACATATGCAACAATCTTTGAATGCAGAGCATAGATTATGAAAGCCTTGAGGGATTTTATCAACGCATATGCCTTTGTTTCCATGATATCATATCTTATTTATGCATCCCTCAATGCTCTACTGAAAAAGGAAATAGGTTGCTCTAACCCCTCTGTATTTCTCTGTAGCAAAACAACAACCAATGTTTCAGATGAGGAAAAAGAAAATAAGAGAAATTCCTTAGAATAGTCAGGGATAATGAGCACAGGTGCTTAATTCAAATCCCCTTTGATTTAGTTAAAATAATTTCTGGACTCAATAGTCCATTTCACCTCGCTTCCCTTTCTAAGAATGGTTGTAATGTGCTTAACCAACTCAACAAAATTAGAAATGAATCTTCTCAGAAAGTTGATTTTACCTAAGAAAGACTGAACTTATTTCTTGGATATGGGAAAAGATAGGGATTGGATGGCCTCTACTCTTCTTGGATTAATTCTTACCCCTTATGCCGACACAATATGCCCTAATAATTTTTCCACCTTAATAGCAAACAAAGATTTCTTAGGATTGAGGGAGAGACCAAACCTTCTGCACTTCAGGAAGACTTTCCTCAAATGATGACAGTGTTCTTTATCAGACTTTGAGAACACTATAATGTCATCTAGATATATGAATAAAAATATGTCTTTCTCCCCAATGAAGTCAATTTCCATGGCTGGCTGAAAGGTTGCTCCTATATTCATCAGTCCAAAGGGCATTTTGGCATACATGAATGTGCCCCAAGGAGTAGTCAAGGTTGTATTTTCTCTATCTTTAGGAAGGACAGAGATATGATTGTAGCCATAAAATCCATCAATCATGGACATCCTAGATGAACCAGTCACTCTCTCCAAAATGTGCTCCATCTTTGGAAAGGGGTCATTCTCCTTTCTAGAGCTCCTGTTCAAATTCCTGAAATCTACACATAATCGAATTTCCCCATTTTTCTCCCTCACATGCACCAAATTAGCCACCCATTATGAATATCTCAAGGGGATGATGATATGGGAATTCAACAACTTCTTCACTTCTTTTTCCATAATAGGGAGCAGCATGGGATTTATCTGTCTGAGTTTTTTCCTGAAAGGTTTGGCCTCTTCTTTCAAAGGGATCCTATGCTTGATGATATTAATGTCATATGTTCTTAAATCTTCATATTTCCAAGAAAAAAAATCAGAAAACTCCTTCAAAAGATTGACATACCCATCTCATTGCTCCTTTGACAAATTTTATTCAGAAAAACATCAGCATGAGGGATTTCTTCATCATCCTGATCCTGATCAATATGCAAATCAAAAAATTCATCCACAGTCTCAAGAAACCTTTTAATCTCAAGATCATCCTCAAAAACCTTCTAATGTTTGACATTGTTAGGAATAGAGGATCTGTATTTTATTTTCACCTCATACTTGATTTTTGGGGGGAAAGGAACCCTGAACTTACTCGTTAAAACAACCAAGGAATATTCCACAATGTTCTCATCTATTGGAACAAATGATATATTAAAATCCAAGAAGAAGCTATCAACAAGATCCCAGACTTCATTTTTTTTGGTCGTTAACCTGGGGTGCTTAGCCTAATACCGATTTCTAACTTGATGAACAATCAACTCAACATCTCTAAATACTGCTAGCTTCTCAAACTTCGTATATTTGGCAACTCTCAGTCCCAAAACAAGATCTTCATATTCTTACACATTGTTTGTTTCTTCAAATTCAATTTTGTGAGATAGAGATATAGTCTCTTGGGCAGGGGAAATAAGAACTGCCCTAGCACCAATACTTTCCGTAGAAGAGGCTCCATCAAAAAACTTTTTCCAAACAAAGGTATTGGGAGGAGGGTCTTCAAAAGAGGTGATGGGTTGCTTTCTGATTTCAATAGGTGTTTGAGGAGTGTTGGCACAGGGGCAGACCCAGGATTCAACGCTACAACAACACACCAACAAAACCCTAACTATCGTCCCTTTTAGAAACACCTACAAAGTAGATGAAGTCTCACCCGAGGTAGAGGCAAGGGTGGTTGCATAACTCTAGTATCTGCAACCTTAGCTGGGACACATATCTGTGATTGTAACACCTTGAGAAAGCTCTTAGCAATATAGTTCATCAATGTTTAACCAGTATCTACTTCACAGGTAAATACCCTAATTACAGAGCATCGCAGTATTCAACCATATCTAGCATCTAAAATCACTTAGCATGACAAAACAAATCAGATCTAGCAGATTCAAACACTAAGCACATTCACACAGGTCAGATCTAGCATTTACTCTCACTATTAAGCACAAAGAAACAACAGATCTACCTATCATTCATCTATATTAGAGAAATAAGCAAGTAAACACATAAACACATAAACACATCGCACAAAGCATTCACAACACAAGATGTATGTGGTTCACCCCCACCCTAGGGCTACGTCCACCAACTCATCATCTTCTTTATTATCTTTCTTCAATATTATTACATGCACAGAGCCTTCAGATCAACATTGCAGAGGACAGGAGATATGTGCACTCTTCTCTAGATCCTCCTTCCCCAAGCTAGGTTATAGCACAAAGCCTATGTACAGTCCTTACAGCCACTTGCACTCAGCCATGCAAACATACAAAAAACACTTACAATTGTTACTTGCACTCAACGCCACTTACAACTGACTTCTCATTCGCACTTAGCCATTCATATCTATATATCCTCACTACATCGCCTAGCATATATTTATACATTACAAAATCGGGCCTAAACATGGGTAAACCCATGGGCCGACATCCCCATACCCGTTACATAATCCCAAATCCGAAAAATCCCTAAAAGGGGGCTGAGATCCCATGATCTCCACTTCGTCTTGTGCTCCACCTTTGATAGCCTGTCTAAGTCCCAAAAATAGGTCAAACATGACCAAGGATCCTCAAAACTTGATCAAGGGCTAACAAGCCCCCAACACTCACCTTTGACTCATCCCGAGTCACTCTGATATGGATAATTCTACCTCAAAAGCCTCGAGCTTGGCTCGAGCTGCTTCAATGGCCTCCTATTCAGCGAACTCTTGGATATAAACTTTGTTGTTAGGTCCCTCTATGATCCAAAAATGAAGGTATTACTGATCAATTGCAAGTTAGTTTAATGTACTTTAGGCATCAGATCGATAAGAACGCGAAATACATAATATTATTATCTTGTTTGCAGAATATCAAATGTGACGTTTACTTGATGCTTATTAATGAATAAAAGATATCATCCATTAATATCCATGCTGCAAATGAAGACAATAGAACAACAAAAACAGAAAGAGAAATAGAGACAAGAGGTTGATAACGGAGTTCACCAATCATTGGCTACGTCTCCGGGCCCGCTTCCAAGTGGAGGACCTCTTTATTTCTCTTTAAAATGCTCAAATTTCTCTTACAATGCTCTTTGTTGTTACATTACATGCTCCATGTCTTCTGTGCAAGACCTCCTTTCTCAGATTCACGCATGCACCATCAAACTCCTCTCAAAAACATGGCAAAATTGCCTCTCTAATCATGAGAAAAGACCAAAATTTACAAAATGCCCCTTCAAAACCCTGCATCAAAATGTCTCCTACAAGCTTCAAAAATCCTATTTTATATAGATTTTGAGTCTCATATGAGGAATCAAAACTTCCCTCAAGATCTAGCCTCTTTCTGGGATCAAATCCCCCTTCAAATGGCCTTAATATTGTCAAAAATCCATTTTATGGACTAAATATCAGTCAGAAATCCCAAAACATCATTAATATATGGTTTAAAAACCACTTTCCTGCAATATATGGGATAAACCCCCAATGGATGGGCATGCTCCCCCAAACAGGGTCACATAACACCATAAAACCATGGGATGGGGCTTAGCCCCAACCCTTTTTAGCCCACATAACAATACATTACAATTTACATAAATTAAAATGCATTTCATTTAACGAGAGACATGTGGGGTGTGTTGGTGTTAGTGCTCTCCTTAAGGCACTTGTCTTGGTGGGTGGTCTTGGGTTTAAAACCCATGGACCCCCAAACATTTTTAATACTTTCCATTTGACCCTGACTGGGTGCCACGTGGAAGCCCATGTTTGGGTCACGTTGCACTTCTTCATTTGCCAGCAAAGTGTCACATGTCAACCTTTGAGTGCATCTGCCATCCATGTCTGCCCAGTGAACTGCTGCCACATGTCACACTACCATTGGTCCAAGTCTACATCATGAGGTGTCGTTGGCGATGTCATTTTGTCGTCATGCTGACATCAACATTGACTTTTTTCCAGTCCTTTGACTTTTTCATTTTTTGAGAAAACGATCAGAGTACGATAACTCTCACATACAACATGTATTTGAGAAAGTAAATATACTTTCGAAATCAATGAAAGGAGACGGTCGCAATGGAATTAGTTTCATCCAATTCTGAGAACTTTGATTTTTGAGCATTTTATGAGCCTTGGGAGCGTCCTAGATCACTCTAAGCGTTGTTCTGTTGCAATGACAACTTGTTCTAGTTCTTCTCCTCATCATTCGATCTCTACGAATAGTTGGCAAGCCTCATCCTATATAGGTTGGATCCTATGAGTCACTTCCATGAATTTTCTTTGAATGGCATGGACCTGATGTTGAGCAGTGCGCTGCTCTTGGGATCGCTTCATTCTTTCAACAACTGACAGGGGATTCAATTGTGCCTGTATTGTTTATGCTTGATACTTCACCTCTTGGAGCTGTGACTCCAGTGTCTTCAGTTCTGGGTTCTCAGTGAGTCGCGGATATGTCTGGGCACTGCGATCACTCAGTTGTTTACATTCCAAGGTGAGACCCTTGATTCTTTCAACTATGCCTCGAGCAGATGCTTCTCTTTGATCTCTCACATCCTGCGGAGTGTCAAGCACTGTGTGGAGCTCTAATTCTGTTATTCTTTGTTGTAGCTGTTGGATAGCTTCTGCAAGATGGTCTACTTGATGCATGACTCATTCTTATGCCTTTGGTTCTAAGCCTGTCACAGAGAGAAGTGCTTTGTTGACTGCTTCTTGCACTTCGAGTTTCTCTATGAGCAACTGTTCTTTTTCGAATTTGTGCTTTCTCCTCTTCAAAATTTGTCTGGAGGGAAAAATTCTCCTTCTCTGCAACTTAGCGTTGTTCTACTATTACTTATTTCACTTGCTTCAAGGCCTGGGTGGCTTGTTTTGTTTCTTCTTGTGCGTGACGAAGGTGATCTTTGGTCACATCAACTAGTTGTCGGAGTTGGGCTGGATCATCTCCCAATTTTGTTTCTTCTGATGGAAGGGGCGCACTGGACACTTCACGACTAGACTGAAGGGCCTTCTATATTCCTCGGAGATCGACCTCAATTATATCGTACATCTCCTCCTGCTTGCCTTCTTGTTTCTACAAGATTTCCTGTGAGGCTTCGTTTACAACTGCGATGATGAAGTCAAAGTAATCGACAGTGAGCACAATCTTCATCTTAGTCATGGTGGCTCTATATTTCTTCTGGGAAGAGGGTTTAGGGGGAGAAACCTTCCTCTTCTTCAAAGGAACGAACTCATCTCTAGGCGGTGTTACTTTTCCTTTCTTTTTCTCATCTTCTTTTCCATTGATCTCTTCTACCTCGTCATCACCCCTTCAGCCAGGTGATGTTGAAGTAGTCTTTTCTGAGGCGCTACTTAAGTCCTGGAATTCTTTGGTTTTCTTCCTTATGCTAGTTCCGGGTGTGTCATGGTCTATGTGAGAAGCCTCTGGGCTCTCAAGTTCAGGATCAGACATCTCTGCAGGGTCAGTGGGGATAAGGAGGTCAATTGACCATTCCTTAGTTATCTCCTCAAGGTCCTCTTCGGTGAGCTTGTATTACGACTAAAGATCCTCCTTATTTTCATCTTCTCATGTAGTAATATAGATGAAGTGTCAATCTGCAGGGAACTTCATCAGGGGTCTGAACCACTGTAGGGTGTTCGACATCATGTGAGGTTCAACTTCGATAGCCCTCTTCAGCTAGAGGTAGTATGTTGAAATTCAACGTTCGACTGCCACTATTTTCCCATGTCACTCGAGTACCAGAGCCTGGTGAACTTCGCAGCGAGCGACTTGAATGGTTCAATGTCTAGGAAGGTTTCACCTTCCAGCATCTCCCAAGAAATAAACATGATGAGTATCAGGAGCTAGGTAAAGTGCAACTCGTAGCCCTGATCATGTGCTTCGCTACACTATAATTCAAGTTGATTAACTAGGTACTTCACCATGTTCATCTGTATGCCTTCCATGCATTTCCTCATGAGATCAACGACAAAGCCTGTGACCTGCGTGGGTCTATTCTTTCTTACTATCTTTCCTACGATTAACTGAGATGCTAGGCACACTGTGCCATTCTGGATGGAGGCTACCTTGTAGCCTCACATCCCCTTCTCAACAACGTCGTAGGTATCCTTGATATTATGTGCTAATGTGCGATCTGTGGCTTTCCCTGGATAGAAATCCCATGGATCGGGTCCTTGCATACTCAATCCAGTGATCCTATGGCTCAACGTTGGATCGACTATGATACGGTGTTCTAGCCATAGTATTCGCCATGGTAACATGAAAGTAGGATCTTCACACAGGCGTTAACTTCCTAGTGCCTTCCAAAGTGTGGGATTTTCATTACGTTCAACAGGGTGGACTACATGAGGCTCATCATCCATGAATGGAGGATTAATTTTGAGTTATTCCCCTTCATCCTGGTCAAGTCTTTATACGGGGAAAGCCTACTATGATTCTTGGCATCCCCAAAGTTGAAGTCGCTAAAATTCAACTCTGCGATCTTGTCATGCTGCACTCGAACTGCGTGTATCCCCTTCAGGAGGTACACAGTAACCATGGTGTACTCAAAATCTATCGGTACACTATCATGACTCATTGTGCCAGCTAGAGGCGAGATGTAGTTGGGCAATATGGTTGGGATCAACTTCATATTTTCTAGGTCGTCTCTTTACTTGGTTCTCTTTTCTGTGACGACTCCGTATGTCCTGGATATGCGAGTGGTCGATGGAGAGGCTTGCACTCCTCTCGTCGATGATGCTTGAATACTTGCAGACATTATTTTCTCAGCCATGATATCGATGAGAACTTCTTCGACGATTTTCTCCACGACACTGAGCTCATCTGACACACACACTTGGATCGGATTTATGAATGAATGTGAAAAACAATAGAACTGGTGTCAATCTTACTAATCACAACACAGTAGTAATATGTTCCCTCTTATACAATTCTCAAAAGTGTTCTCGGTGCAACAGTTGATGGAATAAGTAAACAACTAGGTAACAGATCTCTCCAACGAGCGAGAAGCCTTCATTAATTCAGTTTTTCCCATTCTGGCATAGTCCCAATGGTCTAATGGCAAGCTTCCTGGACATAAATTATGTTCTAACCGTTCGTGGCATCAGTCTAACGATTATACTGTTCTCAACGGCTACATTGCTTCGCCATGGCGAAGTGACATGTGACATTGTTCTGATATCCCGACAAAGTTCCCGTTTTGCAAATTTTCCTTCTGCGAAGTTCCCTCTGGAACCTTCTATAACTTTTTGATCTTTTGTCTCTTCTTACTGATCTTTATAGCCTTTTTCCCGATGATCTTCATCTCGTTATTCCTCTTTCCATTATGATTCTTGTCTTCTTTTGGCATAGTGACTTCGCGCTGTTGAGATTCCTTCATAGGGTGCACAGGTAATACTTATTCTTTATCTGGGGTAGGTGCTTCAGTCTTCTGTGATTCTTCTTGGGTTATTTCAACTTTTGCATCCAATTCTCTAGTCCCAAATAGCTTCGATCTATTCTCTTATTCTTCAATCAAGTGCGCAATCCTCCTAGTCATGAAATCTTTTAATTCTTGTTTTTTCTGCTCTAAGCCTTATTCTTCTTTCCTTCTAGTTTGATCCTTCTCAATCCAAGGTTATCCTAGTAACATAGTAAATGGAGCATTGTTCTCAATAAATTTAACAACCTCAAACTCTTCCTCTATTGAATTTCCATGAGCACTCATAGATATCTGGGTAAGTCTTCCACATAGGGTTATCAGTTTTCCTCTAAACAATCCTATTCCTCCCATTGAAGGAATCATAGCAAGATTTCCTATAGCTTCCCAAGTTCTTTCTGTCATTATATTCACTTGTGTTTCTTCATCCAGAGCACAATCAATGTCGAAGTCTCCTATTCTTACTTCTATTTTCTCTTTCTCTTTTAAGATCTCTGATAGATTAGTATCTCGGTGGTCATTCAGGGTTTCTATCATCTGTAATAGTACAGTCTTTGATTCTTTCTGGGGTTCTTCCATGGTCTATGTGTCTTGACCTTTCTCTGGGTCTTCTCGGCTCATACTCATTCTTTAAACCTTAGCAATCATTCTAGGTAAATCCAGAACTTCATGATCCATAGCTTTACAACAAAGACAACTAGGTCTTCTACCAGGGAATTCCTTAGCAATATGTCCCGGTCTTCTGCAA
>JZKD02S1463803.1:733046-743351 GCA_000966675.3 Picea glauca
TCTCCTATTCTTACTTCTATTTTCTCTTTCTCTTTTAAGATCTCTGATAGATTAGTATCTCGGTGGTCATTCAGGGTTTCTTTCATCTGTAATAGTACAGTCTTTGATTCTTTCTGGGGTTCTTCCATGGTCTCTGTGTCTTGACCTTTCTCAGGGTCTTCTTGGCTCATATTCATTCTTTCAACCTTAGCAATCATTCTAGGTAAATCCAGAACTTCATGATCCATAGCTTTACAACAAAGACAACTAGGTCTTCTACCAGGGAATTCCTTAGCAATATGTCCCGGTCTTCTGCAACTGTAACAAAGGGTTAATCCTCTCTTTCTCTTAAATCATCCCCATCCTTTCTTTTACTGCGCACTAGGATCATAGTAGTTAACCTGCAAAAAAATCTTTCTAGGATCCTGCATCCATTTGTTAGTCCAAACATTCTTTCTATGCATAGGTATAACATATCTTTCACTATTTCTATCAGATCTATTCATATCGAATCTTATTTCATCTAGTTGCGCCCTACTTTTCAAGCTAGTACAAAATATATCAAACATACCTAGATCCATACTTTTGAAACAAAAATTTCCACTAATCTTACCTTTAACAAAGAAAAAATATTTCAGATCTAAAACTTTTCACTATTCTTACCTTTACCAGAGCACAAAGCTTTCATATATTACCTCTTCTCTTCATATCGGACTTATTTTCTTAGCACAAAGCTTTCACAGATTAAGTAGGATGTCGTGCACTAGGGAAATAGATCTACGTATGGAGATTTCATAGTTTTAGGTCAGATCTTCACACAAAGATCCTTTTTCCTCAATTCCCAGCAATCACAGTTTCAAGTCCGATATTTTAACAGAGCTTATTTTTCCTCAGTTCCCAGATATCACAGTTTTAGGTACGATATTTGCACAGAGCTTATTTTTCCTCGGTTCCCAGCAATCACAGTTTCAGGTCCCGACAATGGAACCATTTGTTGGAACAGGGGCAGACCCAGGGTTCAACGCTACAACAACGCACCAACAAAATCCTAACTACCAGCCCTTTTGGCAACACCTGCGAAGTAGATGAAGTCTCACTCGAGGTAGAGGTAGGGGTGTTTGCAGGACTCTAGTGTCTACAACCTTGGCTGGGACATATATTTGTGATTGTAACACCTTGACAAAGCACTTAGCAATATAGTTCATCAATGTTTAACTAGTATCTACTTCACAAGTAAATACCCTAATTACAGAGAATTGTAGTATTCAACCATATCTAGAATCTAACAACACTTAGCATGATGAAACAGATCAGATCTAGCAGATTCAAGCACTAAGCACATTCACACAGGTCAGATCTAGCATTTACTCTCACTATTAAGCACAAAGCAACAATAGATCTACCTATCATTCATCTATATTAAAGAACTAATTCAGTAAATACATAAACTCATAAAAACATTGCACAAATCATTCACAACACAGGATGTACGTGGTTCACCCCCACCCCAGGGCTACACCCACCAACTCTTCATCTTCTTTATTATCTTTCTTCAATATTATTACATGCACAGATCCTTCAGAACAAATTCACAGAGGACATGAGATCTGCACACTCTTCGCTAGATCTTCCTTCCCTAAGCTAGGTTATAGCACTAAGCCTACATACAGTCCTTACAACCACTTGCACTCAGCCTTGCAAACATACACAACGCACTTACAATTGTTACTTGCACTCATCACCACTTACAATTGACTTGTCATTCGTACTTAGCCATTCATATATGTATATCCTCACTACATCACCTAGCATCTATTTATACATTACCAAATTGGGCCTAAACATGGATAAACCCATGGGCCAACATCCCCATACCCGTTACATAATCCCAAATCCCAAAAGGCCATAAAATGGGGTCAAGATCCCGCGATCTCCTCTTCGTCTTGCGCTCGCCCTTCGACGTCTTATTTAAGTCCCAAAAATAGGTCAAACATGACCAAGGATCCTCAAAACTTGGTCAAGGGACAACAAGGAGCATCAGTGAGCGGTAGCATACTAATTCCTAAATCAGTATCAACTGCAAAAATGGAGTGGTTGGTAGGGTTTTCTTCATCACTGATAATGTAAGCAAGTTGTGCATCCCAATAAATCCTTCTATGTTCTCCCCCAAACATAGGAACGATGGCATATGAAAGATCCATCTGTAAATTTCACCCTAGTCTTTTGATCCAAGATCTAGAAAAAAGCATTCCAAACTTAGGGGGGACATCATCCACCACAATATCCATGACCACACTCTTCATTGGAAATTGGAACAAGGAAACAACAAAGTCTTTGATAACCCCAAGGCACTTCACTTTCCTGGAATCAAATGAGTACAGGTCATGGTAGGTTTTTGTAACCTACAACCCAAGCTCATTCATGACAGTATTAGGCATGAGATTGTGAGATGCCCCTGAATCCATCAAGAAATTGTGCAACACTTTATCATGAATGTTTAATGAGGTATAGAAAGGATCGGAGGAGTCATCCCTATCCTATACCAAAGGACCTAGTATGATGACTAGTTTTTCATCTTGGAGATTGACTGAGTACTTTGGAGAGGTACCTCTTGAAATCCTCATTTTTAACTAGCTCCAAGAAAGGTATAGGGATATTAATATTTTGAATCTCATTCTCAAAGCTAAAAGATGAGGGAGGCTTCAAAATATCCTTCACTTATGGGATAGGGATCTTAACCATTGTCTGGGGACTTTGTGCCTCTTTTTATTTGCTGCTAGATGCCACACTCTTAGCAGGATTCTCTTCTCTAGTAGGATGATCAGGAGTGGCAGGCTCTCCCTCTTTCTTCTTGGACCTTAAGTTCTATATGTTTGAATTGTCACTGGTCCTTTCCCCCTTGCTGAGCTCATTTAGTTGACTACCCATGAGAGCCTCTTCATATGTAGATTGAGTTAAATGAGGAGATGAAGAGGTGTCACCAAGACAATGGATTTCAGGATCCGCATCTTCTTCCTCCCTTTCTTCATTAGTAACAAGGTTATTTTGGAGAGGGGCTTGAATTTTTTTATCTTTCCTGTCCCTATTTATTTGATCTCTTTGGATGATTCGAGGCACATTATTTGGTCTTATGAAATTACCCCTATTATCAATATTCTAGGGGTGCCTATAGATCTTCCTTCCTTCAAATTTCATCTTCTCCATTTCTACAAAAAGTTATTTTACCAGCTTAGTCAACTCATCAACTTGAGGGTGGGCAGTAGAGGAACCAGAGGTTGAAGCTTCAGCCCTACCTTTTCTTCTGTCTCTATCAACTTTACTCCTAAGTTTGTCAACTTCCAATATATTGGATTCTACTTCAAGGGATGCATCTTGCATATGAGATAAAGAGGTAGCTCTTCTTTCTCTCAAGAGGAGGGAAAACTTAGGTTCAAAATCACTGGCATAAGTAATCTTGGTAGAGGTTTATGTGGGCTTCATTTCAGTGGGAATCTTATACTACATCTTATTAAATTTCTTTGAGAAGTCTGAAACAGATTCCCCTTCCTCTCTCTTAAGTGATCCAAACTCTATAATATAATAAAGGAAGTCCTTTTTATCTCCCCAATGTCTCAAAAATGAATTGTATAGATATTCAATCCTATCAATAGATCCAGGATTCAATACCCTAAACCATTTTCTAGCCTCACCATCAAGACTCTGTAAAACAACTCTCAACCAGATATCTTCATTTTCAATATTGAGATTATATGCATGACTGTAAAAAGATTAAAGTTGTTCTTCAACAGTTATGTCTTCCTCCCCTATAAACTTGGCCATGTAATTGAGGGGTAAAATCATGAATATGGGTAACACTTTCGTGAAAATCAGGTCTCAAAAATTCCTAGCGACAATTTTTCGGCCGAAAAAAAGTTTCTACGAATTTTTTCGGCCGAAAATTTGCACGTCAAATTAAATGAAGCCCTGATGGAGACCTCAAAATTTGTGTACAATGTTTTGTCGGATGAAATATTTTCCTGTGGTAAGAATATTTTGACCAAAACACTTTTCGGCCGAAACGTTTATTTTTTACGGATTCCGTTAAAAACTAGGTTTCGGCCGAAAGATTATTTCGGCCAAAAACATGAGATTGGGACTGAAAACAAAAGCCAGAGAATTTCCCCAAGATTACCTGAACTTCGGAGGTTGCGGACTCCTGCAAATACTGAGAATTTGGTTTTTAAAATGACACCAGCATTTCCAAAATTGAATCTACTTTCAATTCCTATAATTAGTTTTCATTTTCTTTATTTTTATCTAATTTTATTTATTTTTTTTAAAAAATAACAGCATAATATTTTTAGTAGACATTATGATTCAATGAAATGAAATATCGATATCTCTAAAAATATACAGTGAAAAATTTAGAAAAAAATATATTCATAATCCTTAAACTGTTCTTTTCGAAAGGGTGTATTTAGATTTTAGTTTTAAGTAAAAATTAAGATAGATACAAGGCGTAGAAAAACATGTGTTTAAAATCTGCAACATTTTCAGCTTGGTCAACTTCAAAAAATTCTAGAAATTATAATATTCATCCGTTAGATTCAAAATTATAGTCAGAATAAATTAAAGTCTTTATAGATTGTTGAAGTATATTTCGTTTCTTAAAAACATAAGTTTAATAATAGATACATTGTTGTAGAAAAACATTACTCATTATCATTCCTTTCATGTTTAAGGAACATATTGTTAAACAATTGTCAAATTGACATATCAAATCGTGATTAAAAAAATTTGAAAAATAGTCATTGGAAAGCTAACAAAATTCTTCACAAGTTTTGTTTTTACTATAAAGTGAAATTATAAATAAAAAAAATACTTTTGTATGCTGGAAGTTGAAGAACTTGTGAAAATAAAAGAAGAAAAAGTGTAACCCATCTTCATGATTTCACTGTGAGGTAATATCCAACTGGGAGGGCATCCATAGGCCGAGGTAGAACCAGAGGGGCATACCTAGTAGCCACTATGGCATCCATTCTGTTTCTAGGAGGATTAGCACCTGCCATTGGGATGTGAATTGTAGGAGAACCAAGGGGAGATGGAGCTTGGGCAGGTAGGACTGAAGTTGTGTTTCTAGGAGAAAAAGGAAACGTCTAAGTGTTGGAGGAGGATAATATGGGATTCAAAGGAAAAGAAATTTTCCCTTCTTTAAATGCAACAAATTTGATGGAAGGGGGAGTAGGAAAACCTAAAGTGGGAAAATCTTCTAAGTTCCTGGGTCTAAACCAATTTACAATATCAGGGGAAATAGGGGTGTCAAAAATTTCTCTTTCTAAATGATGCATAGAAGGGGATAATTCAATAGGGAAAAATCCAAAATTTAAACTTCTAGGAACTCTAGCAGATGGTATAACAGGAAAATTAGATGCATCTACTAGAGTCTTTAAGGAAGAATCATGTAAATTACCATAATTATCTGGTACAAAAGTTGAAAGTCCTTCTTGAGAGGTATTTCCTTTCTTGATAATATTTTATGGGTCAGATTCAGGTGTTTCCAGAGGAAATTGTGGAATAGACCTCGTGTGTCTGCCATTGGGAGCCACAACTGAAATAGTGGAGTTGTCAGGTGCAAGTTGCAATCTTCAAGGTATTGATATCGGATGCACCTTCAGAATCAAAATTTATTTGTCGTTCAATCCCAGGTAAATATCTTCAATTCATTCCCTGGTAATGGTGCCATGAATATTTTCACTGAGAGTCACCCTCAGATTGCAAGAGGATAAGTCCAGTACCCATCAAAATGTTTTGTGGATGTTGATTTTATGAGTGGAGGTCAAATGGACAAAACTCAATACAAGAATGACTTTAACATAAAAACTAGACAAGAAATGCACAGGGAATTGAGGTCCTCATTAAGTTCATTCAGTGATTTGAGTTTAAGTATGAGCAGAAGTAAGACTTAGTGAGAGAGGTGAATAAGACTGCTATGGGCATCCGTCCTTCAAGCAACTTGGTGAAGAAAAAATTAGGTTCAAGAGCACTCTTGAACTCAAGTTTCAGACACATAAATATGCCACAAAAACATAATAATCAAACCTACATTACCATGCAACTACAACAACTCGATTGGATCTTCCATGCCTGAGCCTTTCAGCGTAAGGGGAAATAAGATAACAAAGAAGATGATAAAAACTAGTCATGGAAATACTGTAATCAAACCTACATTACAATAGAAATACAACCCTCGACTGGATCCTCTATGCCCAAGTGTTTCAGCACAATTTTTACAAAGAGATGAGAGAAGTGGAATTCTATTAACGAGAAAGTCTCAAGTTTGATACATAACCAAATAACATCTTTGGTATCAAAATTACACAGCAGGGGGCTTTGCTCAACCATTCGATGACCATAAAAAAATATCGAACTAATATACTTATACTCAGATTAGTCCACGGCTGCCAGGAGTGTGATCTGGAAACCCCATTCAAAGATTTGTGTATGATAAACCTTTTGTCAAACTACACATGTTTCCTCCTGTCAGACGTAAAATAGGTTCAGTATGGACCTGTAGAAAAACTGACCATTGTTGTACCTTGCTGACAGTCTTGCCTCCATAGCCATAAATTCCAAGCCTTCCATTTATGGACTGAGTTGAGGTTTCAACTAACAATCCATGCTTCATTAACTGTATCTTCATCGGGATTGGAGCATGGTTGAACGACTCGTTGAAGACCACCTTTCACAAATGGATTGGGCATTGAGTAAGCAGGCGACCACAACAATTTATCCTCGCTTGTTGGATGAACCTTTCTCGGGATTAGAGTATGGCGAGACGACTATTAGGAGACCACTTGTCGATATTGGATAGGGCATGTGCATTTTGGGGCCGCGGGAAGAGGTTTGGACCCACACCTATTTCAGTCCCGAAATGCACCCCCTTCAGCCATGTAGCCTCCTGCAAAAACCATGGTTTGTATTTCGGCCCGCCCCTTGGTTTTTATACTCCATGTAGCTTGTGGCACCGAAAAGAGCGACGGTCGTTGATATGATCATGACCCAAGATCTAGGCGCACCGACTATTTTAGCGCCTCCTCCAAAACTTTGTCCACCTGCTAACCTTGGAGTCCCTCCAACTGCTCTTGGAGATAGTGCCACATTGAACCTACATATGGGATCTCGACCACTACAGACTACACCTGCTTGTCTGCGTTCATGCTACTTTGTGTGATAACACCTTGAACATTTACACACTCCAAGTATTCTTGGAAATGATCTCTCATGGGGTGACCAGCCAATCCTAGAACATGTAGAGGAGGTGGTCAATGTCAAGGCCATATCATATGATATAAAGAGGAAGGTGGTGGTTAAAAACACTAGTAAGAAGAGGATTCTTACTTTGGATAGAATTGTGATGATTACCGCAAAAGAAACCCTATTTGACGCCAGGAATTCCAAAGTAAGTTAACTACTAGGAGATAGAATGGCCATATCTAGTGCCACCATTGAAAGGGAAAGGGAAAATGAGCAATAATTAGAGTCCATGAGGACAAAATTTATGCATCTCAAACACCAGGTTGAATACTATCACGAAAATGATCGAGTGATCACTTTCATTAGGGATGACCTCCAAGAAGTGTACAACCAATATAAATTGGAAATGGAATTCTTTATGGCTAAGATTGTAATATACTAAGATGATACATTGTTGGGTCTGATAGAACACAAAGACATGATCATATGGTCCAAAATGTTCCACAAGACCTTTCCACATATTGAATACATCAGGGAAATTCATAAGGGTCAAGGAGAAGAGGAACATGGCATCAAGATACTTAAATGATATCTTAGAAAGATTCCAAAAGACAGATGAATATTGGACGCAACTGGTGATGGAAACACAAAAAAGGATGTAGGATATATGGGAAGAGCGTCTTAGGAACTGGTACAAGACAAACTATCAGATGAAATATATTCAACTCCTAGAATTTGGTATGCTCAAAGACTTCATAGAGATAAGCGATATTGTCAAACAACTTATAAAGCGTGATCAAAAGTTTGAATCCAACGTTCTTGAATTCAAAATGATGGAGAAAGGAAAAGTAAGAAGATTCATCGATGAGATGATAGGGGCATCAATAGTCTTGTGATACTTAGGTTCCAAGATGGACCTATTCAAGTATCAGGTGATGGAAATGAAGGATGAGCTTAATGTGAAAATGGAACAACACCGATTTTCATACCTCCACACCTGTGAATATATTTTCTCCCAATGGTATAAGTATGAAAAATAAAACCCATTGACTTAAAGAAGAGACCACTAGGAGCCTACATGTGGATGATTCCACTCTATTACTTATTTTCTCTACTTTAAGTGAACCTCAAAACTATTTTAGTATGGCTATTTTTTATAAATAAAGACATCGACCTCATTTTGAATGTTCGGTGATTTTTGTAAGTACTGGAGAGTTAGACAAAGAAATATTTTTGATGTTCAATATTGAAGCTCATACAGATCCGGAGACAAATTTCTGCCAAGCTTATGGATAAAACGCGATCTGTGGATTGTTCTACAAATAACTATCAACTATAGGCCTTTTAGTAATATTATTATTATGTTAAGTAATCTTGAATGATTATGGTTTCTAGATGAATGTTCATTCAAATTCTATGGTCTTTTAATGTATTACATGCAAACAATATGAAAAATTAATTATGGTTCATAGAAATGTATGTTTTGGGATTGTGAAAGAGTTAATGAGATACAATGTGCCACACTCCAAACATTTATTGATAAATTCACTGGAATAACTGAGTGGAATAACTGAGAGTGGAGCTAGAAGTTACCCTTTTCTCATGAAACAAAATTGACATGATTTGTGCACATGCAGGTAATACTTAACTATTTTGAGAGGGAATAAAAGGAAGCAAACAGATTTAGCTCAAAATGTACAACATAATTTAGTCTCGGCCACTCAAAAACAAGGCATCTAATCTGAGTATAAACCTAATAAACCCTTTCATTTCACTTCAAATTAATCATCCTACCAAACACATTGTTAGCATGCATGAATGGAAATTATGGCATACAGTTTCAAATAGTTTTTTACTCAAATTTCATATAAGCTCTATTTGTAGCTCGTTGCAAACGAAATTGTTTCTTTGAAAAATAAGCACTTGGGTATGAGCGACGAGATGCCAAAAACCATTAAATAAATGTAGTATAAGTTTTCCATGAATTTTAATAATATTTTAAACCATCATCTTTAACATAATTATCAATAAAATATCCATCTTAATTCCATATCTTTATACGTTAAAAGGGATCAAATTCCTCAATATGAAAAGTTTCCATGATCTTTTGGGAATTGACCATCACTCAATTTCACTATGGAGCTCATGAAAATTAGTTATTGTTTTAGTAATGTTTTTTTTTCTTTACACTTGTCAAAAATAGAGAGATAAATTTGATCTTCTAGATTAGGGATGACCACCTCGTTATAATATCTTAATTTTATTTTACCCTCTAACTCTTTATCATGCCACATTTTATCCTTCAATTTTGATGTAATAAGATTGTTAATATTATCCTTATTTTGCAATATGATCTCTTCCTTTATTCTTCAATGACTTAGCCAAGACTGGGTGTCCTTGTGCCATCCCTGTTTTAGTCGAAGGTGATTTTGGTTGTAGTTTGAATCAATTTTAGGAAGCCTCTTGTCTTCCATTTTTTTAAACTTGTTCTTATACATTAGTTAGTTGGTCATATCCATGCTTTCAATGGGGGAAATACTTTCTTATGTGAGGAGGATAGGATAGGGTGTACGTATTTTAATTTTTATATTATAAGTTATACATTTTTTTTGGATCTATTTTATCTTTCTCCAGGACTTTCTAGACATACAACGTTCCCAGACTTCACGTCCATATAAAATAAAAAGAGTCTAAAAGAGGATTTTTTTCTTATCCCATACCCAAATATCCATTGATTTACAATTGTTTTCAAGCCCATAATGAGCTTTCCACCCTTCATTTATCCTTTTCTCAATGCTATAATTCTAGTTGAGCCTGCAGTGAATATTGATGCCAAGATATTTTGTATGAAGGAGCTTCCTCCAAGTTTTTGTTGTCATATATGAAATAATCATAGGCAAACTTATTGGATTTAATTACCATGACTTGTCTTTTGTTAGTGTTAGCGATATTTCTTGTAAGGGGGTTAGAATGCAAAAGAATGGGTTAAAACCCACTTGTCCTAAGTTTTGAATGCAAATGCGCCTGTGGTAAGCGGCAAGCAAGTCTGAGCGGCAGCGAGTCGCGTGCCCGGATCAACGGTGCATATGGGAT
>JZKD02S1463803.1:761232-771928 GCA_000966675.3 Picea glauca
CGATTTGGGTTTCCACGTAAAACACTGGTGTACTGTGTATGTGTATGATTGTTCATTTGTTCATTGCTTATTTACTCTGCAGTTATTGGATAATAATGCTTCGTTGATATAGCACTTGGATTATATGGTTAAAAGGGATTAAATTGCTCTATTACTAATTCACCCCCCCTCTCAGTAATCCAACAGTTTTTATGTCAGAAACCACCTCACACCAATTTTCCATTATTCTCAATTATAAGTTGAGAGAATCAAGGACATGGATGAAGGGTCTTTGGGTGGTTTTGATACTTTTCCCTTTATGTACTTGAAGATAGTTTGAGATCCTACATTAATAGATCTTGTTTTTCCTCTGTTGTAATTAGATCATATTATTGTAGATCTAGGAGTTAATGCTCTTTATTAAGAGGGAGTGAGGAAAAACTATATAATTCCTTATGTGAGCTCTTTGGGGGGAAGAGGAGATTAATGGACAGTTAATGAGTGTAGTTATAAAGTCATAGTGCTACTACTCCTAAGCATTTGAGAGACTTATTCATGTAAGGTATTATCCTTCTTGATGTATGGAGAGATGTGAGTGTGAGCAGTCTTCTTGAATCTTCATTGAAGGAGAAGGAATCTCTTATGTAATCACTTATGAGAAGGTCTCATCATATTTTGGAGAAGGAATGAAAGAGATTTGTATTCCAATTGAAGCGGGTCCAGAGATGTAGCCCAAGAGGGGTTAACTTCATTACCAACATTGGTTGTCTCTCTCTCTTGTCTTTTCATGTTCTTATTCCATTTGAGCTCATGTATGTTATGTATTATTGTTTACAAGCATGGTTAATCATGGATTCATAAGCCCTTTAATCCTTATGCAATTAATTCATCAGAAAATGATTCTTAATTGAAAACTTGTGTAAAGTACTCGCCCGTTTTTAGATCATGTGGTATCAGAGCTAGGTTGAATGATTTGTAGGATCGGAAAATGAGCGAAGAAAGAAGAAAGACTTCTAGAATTAGAAGACATAAAGCACAACATTCAAGCTGAAAACTCAAAGTTGATGAGACTTTTGCAGGTTGTAGAAAAAGAGAAGCAAGATCTTCAAGAGAGGTCTCAGCTTCATGGAGAATTCCTCAATGGAATTATTTAAGAATTGCAACTTGAATTGCAAACCAGAATGATCTCTTGGCTAATTTACAACATGGTGAACGAATGGAGGACAAAGAGCCTTCTATTGTTGATGCACAAAATCAAACCGAGGTATATGATGCTTCGTCATGTTCAATGTTTTCTCAGTATGAATAAAGCTCCTCACGAAGATGGGATACAGAGGAGGTGGACTTCGCATTCATGGCCAACGAATCACTCAGCCATTAGAGGTGGTACAAAGAACACAATTCATAGGTTTGGGTTATGACAAGGAGGAGAATGGAGAATAATCAAAGGTTGCTAAAGCAAAAACCATCACTTCACCATCAAATTCCACGAAAAGAATCAAGCCAGTTTGTCCTCATCAGAGCAAGAACCAGTCGGAAAGGTATAAAGGACATTTCAATTCTTTTCTTACATATGAGAAAGATGATTATGGTCATAGGTCTTCTAACCATTAGGTAGCCAAGGATCACAAGAAGAAAACTTGGGTAGAGAAGACGAGCATGCCCACTGAAAGTGGGACAAATCAAAGGGAACCTCTTTCACGTCTTCGTGACAAGGAGATTCTATTAAAAGAGAAGTGAAGGAACTATTGCACTCATTGCGAGATCAGTGGCCATTGGGAGAAGAAGTGTTGGAAGTTACATCTTGAAATTTGCCAAAGACCAAGAAACAAACCAATTGCTAAAACACCCACCAAGAAGGAGGCTACAAAGATAATGGAACATGTGATCAATGTTCCTACTCGAGTCTCCGAAGAAATTTGGTCACAGAAAGAAGGTACCTTTGATTGGTTCTTGCATAGCCAAGATTAGCATACGTTGTAGCACCTCCAATCATTTTGCTTGTTTCCATTGATTGAAAAAGCATGGAGGAAAACTAACTTCGTTTGTATGAGCAAGCATTGATAAAGATCACTTATTCAGAGTGAAACTATGAAGCATATGTGTTTGTTCATCCTTCAGTTTACCACATGTTGTAGTGGATTGTACATGGTGTTGCTACCACCGTGCAATTTATTTCACTGAGTTTCATGATGGAGGTGGATCGCTCTTACAGTAAAATACCGTAATATTCATGATGAATTCACTTACAAGATTGCTCCTGCAATGAGAGCGCCCACGAAGCTTGAGAATCTACATGCCAATTGAGAGATATTGCAAGATCCGGCGATGAAAGAAGTTTCTTTTGCAACCACAATTATTTTTGGGACCCTATATCAGAGAATCTGTATAAGGACATCGCGTGAATTCACCACGAAACCCTGTAACTGGGTGCCAGTCGACGATTCAGAGGAAGGGTTTCTCTGCAACAATTCTACAGTGAATGCATGTTGAGAAAATAGATTGCTATGAAAGAAGAAAATATGTACTCGATCATGTTGAGTTTTCCAGTACCAAATTATTTTTCGAGATCTTATTCAAGCGATCTKAAAGAAATTGATCGATGGCTCTTCTGATTCCTTCAATGAGTATTTGCAAGTCGAGGACTGAAATTTTTCCCRAACAGTTTTTGGGTACGCAAATATCTGGTGATTGGTGCAGTCTAATGATTCTTCGATCTGGTGATAATAGTGGTGTCACRTTTAATCTGGTCGAATGTTTTATTCATCCCCAATATCGTAAGGGATGARCCCGTAAAATCCCGTGTSATGTTGAGGGAGAGATAGAGATCGGTTTCTTSTGCAAGGTTGKCTTGCAACTCAGCTCCAGATGGTTYCGCATATGATGCCACCAGCGATTGTGGAGAAAAATTGCGTGCAAKTCCAACAACCCTCTGGCCAATTGACAACTGCCGACGACACCAATGATTACGTGTCGAATCATATTCTTCATGCCAGAAAAATAACAGGTTCATATATTTCGGGATTTCATCCACAACTGTCATTGATTGTTCATATTTTGGGATTTCCGGGGAAACCAACGCAATTACCACAAGGTTCATCGGGGGTTCCGAGAGCTTCATATCCATTCATAGATGGATGTTCGATGCGCGCACCAGGCCCACAAAAGAATAGTCCAACATTTCCATCAGCCATGGATATTATTGCCATCGGGCACGATAGCGATCGCTATGAGCTCGTCGAATATATCGGGTCAGGCAATTTAGGCGTAGCGCACTTAATGCGTGACAGACAGACCAGGGATCTCGTCGCTGTCAAATAGATTGAGCTGGGCGAAAATATTGATGAAAACGTGAAAAGAGAGATCATCAATCACTGCTGGCTACGACATCCAAATATCATTCAATTCAAAGAGGTGATATTGATTCCAACCCATCTATCAATTGCTATGGAAAATGCTATAGGGGGTGACTTGTATGAGCGCATTTTCAATGCAGGCCGTTTTAGTGAGGATGAGGCACGTTTTTTTTTGTTTTTTTTTTTTTTCAAGCAACTTATTTCAGGTGTAAGCTATTTTATGTAAGTCTTGATAAATTGTGAAGCAAGAAATGCAGAGAGAAAGAATAGAACAGAAAACAGTATATTAGAATGTATGAAGAATAAGTCTGAAGAAGTTCTGAAGAGATTACAATGCAATGGGAAATAGCTGAGCTAAATAGGCTTAAGCAAATCAAGAATAGTAAGTACAACTGGCAGTGTACAGTCACTGTTGAGGTTACATTATATTTAGCACTCCCTCTTAAACTCAACAATTACAAAGATCAGCAGTGATTATGCCTAAGTGTTGTCTCTGAAAATCAAAAACTGATTTTCCTAGAGGCTTTGTAAAGATATCAGCAAGCTGATCTCGTGAACCACAAAATTGTAGTGCAATGTCACCATTATTGACTAGCTCGCGTATGAAATGAAAACGAGTGTCAATGTGTTTGTTTTTCTTGTGAAACACATGATTTTTGGATAAAGCAATTGCTGAAGTATTATCACAGAATATAGGAGTTGGATCATTTTCTGTATGTGACATATCTTTGAATATTCTTCTCATCCACACAGCTTGACAAGACGCTGAGGTAGCAGCAACATACTTTGCCTCTGCAGAAGATATTGAAACAATTGGCTGCTTCTTTGATGCCCATGAAATTAGGTTCGTGCCTAGTTGAAAAACATGTCCAGATGTGTTTTTCCTGTCATCTAGGTTGCCTGCAAAATCACTGTCTGATTTAGTGTACCATAAGCCGAAATTTAGAGTTTCTGCAACATATCTCAAAATTCGTTTCGCCATTTTCCAATGAGAATCTTTGGGTGATTCCATGAATCTGGAAACAAGGCTAGCTGCATACATAATGTCAGGCCTAGTTGTTGTAAGGTACAACAAATTGCCTACTAAACTTTTGTACAGGGTAGAGTTCACTGTAGGAGCTTCATCATTCTTGCTCAATTTTGTGCCTAGTGGTATGGAGGTTTCTGCTGGATTGCATTCTTCCATGCGAAATCTTTTGAGGATGTCTGCTGCATACTTTTGCTGACAGACAAAAATGTCTTTGGCTGATTGATGAACCTCAATCCCTAAAAAATATTTCATTATGCCAAGATCTGCCATGTCAAACTCAGATTGCATGGCATGTTTAAAACCTGTTAACTCAAGATTTCCGGTATAGATCATGTCATCAACATATAAACATACAATCAAAATTTTACCGTGCTAATTTGTTTTGGTGTAGAGAGTTGGCTCATTTTGACTTCTGCTGAAACCACTTTTGATCAGATATGTGTCAATTCTGCTGTACCAAGCTCTTGGAGCTTGTTTTAAGCCATACAAGGCTTTCTTCAACCGATATACTTTGGCTGGGTGCTCTTGGACTTCAAATCCAAGTGGTTGATCGACATAAACTTCTTCTTCTAAGAAACCATTTAGGAATGCTGACTTGACATCCATCTGGTATACTTGCCATTTGTGTCATGCTGCTATGGCCAATAGAGTTCTGACAGTGTCTAATCTTGCTACTGGAGCAAAAGTTTCACCATAATCAGTACCAGGTTGTTGTGAGAATCCTTTGGCAACAAGTCTTGCCTTATGTTTTTCGATCTGCCCTTTTTCATTGAGTTTAGTTTTGTAAACCCACTTGACACCAATACTCTTCTTGTGTGTTGGCAAATCAACAAGATCCCATGTCTTGTTCTTCTCAATGGAGTCAATTTCTTGGTTCATGGATTGAACCCAATGTGGCTCCTTAGCTGCTTCCTTAAAAGATGTAGGTTGACATGACATTAAAGCAAAAAGGTTGTGTTGTTCAAAGTCATCCAACTGTTGATGGATTTCTCGCAAACTTCGAGTTCTCTGATTGTGTGGTTCAGAGAATGATTCTCTACTGGAAGTTGGGTTATCCTGAGAATGTTCAGGTTGTCTTTGTACTTGCAATCTTGGAAGAATAGTTTGAGGTACTTGTTGTTCTGAATTTTGTACGTTTTCGGAACTTGGCAGCAATGGATTTAGACTGTCCATTTGCTGATTTTCTGAATAATTCCAGAATTGATTTTCTGGAAATTTTACATCTCTGCTAAGAATTAATTTCTTGGTGATTGGATTGTAAAGCCTGTAAGCTTTATATGTTTCACTATATCCAGTGAAAATACATTTCTCACTTTTGTCATCAAGTTTCTTCCTTAATTCGGAAGGTATGTAAGCGTATGCTATGCATCCGAATGTCCTTAGATGCGCTACATTGAGCTTTGTCCCGCTCCATGTTTCTTGGGGAACTTTCATCTTTAGACTTGTGGTTGGTGATCTATTCAAGAGATAAACTGAGCATGCTACTGCTTCAGCCCAAAACCTATTTGACAAACTTTTCTCTTTGAGAAGTGTTCTTGCCATATTCATTATTGTCTGATTTTTCCTTTCAGCCCCTCCATTCTGTTGTGGAGTATATCTCGTTGTTGTTTGCATGATAATGCCTTGTGATTTACAGAAATTTGCAAATTCTCTGGAGTTGTATTCTCCACCTCCATATGACCTGAGTGCTTTGAGATATTTGCCACTCTGTTTTTTAGCTTCTTCCTTGAATTCTTTGAATTTTTCAAATGTTTCAGACTTGTGTCTCAGAAAATAGATCCATATTTTTCTGCTGAAATCATCAATAAACGTTAGAAAGTAAAAACTACCACCTATTGAATCTGTTTGCATTGGTCCACATAGGTCAGTGTGAACAAGTTCAAGATGTTTTTTGGCTTGATTGGAGGACTGTGGAAAACTAGTTCTCTTATGTTTTCCAGGAATTTGCTCTTTAAAGATAGGTAGACCTTTGACCATGGAGTTCTTCTGAAGAAGACTTAGACTCTCAAATGGTATATGTCCAAATATTGTATGCCAAACCATTGTTTCATTCAGGGTAGATGCACTTTGGTCATATTGTTGACTAAGATTTGCAGTTTTGAGGGTAAGGGGAAACATCCTATTCTGAGTCATATGGATTTCAGAAATCAATTTTCTGCTTGGGTATTTGTCATATATTTTGCAGGATGCTCCCTCAAAAAGTACCTTATAGCCATGTTCAATGAGTTCTCCTACACTTAGTAAATTATGTTTCAGATATGGTACATGATAGACATTGTTTATGTCTTTCTTTACATTTTGTTTAGTAAGAATATGAATAGTTCATTTTCCTTGAACTTTGACTAAGTAATCATTTCCTAGTGTAATATCAGATGAAATTGAAGAATCAATGCATGAAAGTAATTCTTTGTTACTTGTCATGTGATTGTTGCATCCACTGTCCAGCAACCAGAGATCTTTAGGTTGTTGTTCAGTTTTGTGACATGAGAGAAACATACCTCTTGAGTTTTCTCCTGTGTGATTTGACACATGTACTCTGCCTGAGAGTTGATCTGCTTGCTTCTTCCTGCATTCAGATTCATAGTGCCCATACCTTTTGCAGTAATAGCATTGTATGATTGTTTTGTCATTTGATCTTCTCCCTCTGCCTCTTTGAGGCTGAAAACTCTGATGTTGATATTGTTGTTGTTGTCTTTGACCTTAGAAATTTTGATTCAGATATTGTTGTCTGTTACCTCCACTAGAGTGAGGGTTACTTTGATTGCTCCCTCTTCCTTGGTGACCTCTGCTTCTTCCTCTACCTCTCCCTCTGTTGAAGGAGAATTGAGTTTTGAAAGCATTGAAGATTGACTCATCTGTGAGATGTAGTCTAGTCTCATGTGTCACCAGAGAACCAATTAATTCATCTGTGGAAGATCTTGACAGATCCTTGGATTCAAGGATTGTTGTTACAGCCATTTCGAATTTCTTGGGTAAACTTCTGAGAATTTTCTCAACAATCCATTTATCAGTGATGATTTCACCAGCCAATCTGATCTGGTTCACGATTCCCATGACTCGGGTCATGAACTGATCCACATTTTTGGATTATGTCATCCTTAGAGTCTCGAATTGTGTCCTCAAGGTCTACAGTTTAACTATTTTGACCCTGCCATTTCCTTGATAGGAAGATTTAAGAATATCCCAGGCCTGTTTGGAAGTACCAGCGCCTGTGATATTTGAGAAAATCGAATCATCCATAGAATTTTGAATCTAGAATTTTGCTTTATTTTCTTTGTTCCTCAGAGTTGCCTGAGCAATTCTCTGCGGATTTGTCATGGCATAAAGGGCGGATGGATCTGGTTCCACATATCCAAGATCCACTAGCTCCCAGTACTCTTGGGCTTGTAAGAAGGATCTCATCCGAAGAGACCAAAACTCGTAATTCTTTCCCAGAAGAATCGAACCCTGAGTTGGTCCTAAATTGCTAGACGATGCCATATAAAAAAAAATTGCAGAAAAAATAGAGGGAAATTTTGTATTTACCTCCGATCACCGAAACGTTGATTTGCCGATGGCCGAAAATAGCTTATCGGCCTTGAATTGGCCTTTGTCACGGTTCAATGTGACCACACGTCTTGTGTTGAAGCACTATGGGATTTTCCAGTTCTTTGTTTTTCAATTTGCCGAAATGCGAAAGTTTCCTTTGGACAATTCAATGGTCCAGATCTTCCTGTGATCTGACGGTCCAGATCTTCCTATGATCTGATGGTCTAGATCTTATTGGGATATCGCGAATCGGGATTTCGCGAGTTCTGATGGTGAGCTCTTCTGACTCCTCGATTCCCCGATCTCCGATTTTTCGATGGCTCTTTCCTTTCAGGAAATTTGGCGATTGATTTAATCACTTCCACGCATCCTAACAAATGGACGGTCCTGATTTCTCCTCGTGAATTTGCGATTTTATATGTTCTGGACTTCTCGTCTCCAGGATCCGCGATTTTCCGAATCCCGTAAAGCCGATGGACTCTCTTATCGGGATTTTTTCTGAAGTCCTCGATCTCTACCACGCGTCCCAACAGATGGACAGCTCAAGTATGCTTCAGGGGTTTCACCGTGGAGATTCCCTATCCCTCATTTTGACGAGATGACGTCAGCTGGGCCCCAAAATGGAGCTTTCCTCCTGTCAAGATTTCAGACTTCACAGTTCCAAAATGCTCGTGTTTCTTGTCCTCGGGATTCGCGAAACGTCGAATCCCGATGTGCCGATGGCCCTTTCCTTTTCAAGACTTTTCCCGAGTCCTCAGATTTACGCCACGCATCCCCAAAATATGGATGGTATTGATTCAACCTCCGGATATCGCGACTTATGATGCTTTTTTTACACAACTTCTCTGTCAACTTGAAACCCCGAATGCCAAAACATCGATGGTTTCCTCGATGTCCGCCACGTGTCCAAACAAATGGACGGTTGTGATCTTATCGCTATTTCGTGAATCGCGATTTCATGACTTTTGTCATGGAGTGTCTTTTGTCAACAAGACCTCCGATATCCCAAACTCCGAAATGCTGATGGAGTGATGGCTTGGATCTGCTACCACCTATCCTCTGAGATGGACGACTCACAAGTCCTCTCAGGATTTCGCGATTTTTGATGTCGGGATTTTGCGTATCTGAGTTTTGGAGAGCAGTTTCCTTCGCTCGTCCAACTCTTGATCCCGATTTTGCAATGGGATAAGATCGACGGCTCACGATCTTTCTTGATACAACGGTCCAGAATGAATCGTGATTTAGTGATTCACAAATTCTCACGACAGTCTTCTGACCTTTACACCTTGCAAAACAGCGAAATGTCGAGATCTCGCCACGTGTCTCTTGATGGATAGTCTAGATGATGTTGGGATTTCGTGACTTCAAAAGTCGAAATCTCTCCTGTGCACTCCAGAGGACTAAACCTCGTGCACTTTCTGGCTGATCCAATGGCTATCGGTCCTCTGCACAAGATCTAATGACTGAAATTCTTTCACCTTTTCCGCGCTCTCTTCGTTCCTTTTGAACTGGTTTCCCACTCTGGATCCGTTCGCAGGATGAATCTCATGGCTTCAATGGCGGTTCTTCGCACATGAGATGCATTCTTTACTCCTGTGGAAGAAATATTCGTGAATCTTTCAAAGATTTGAAAGAATTTCATGAGTTCTTCGTTCTCTTTTACAATCTTTGACAATTTGAGCGAATTTCGAAAAAACTTTAAACGATTCTCCCTTCTGCAGGAATCTTTAACGATTTTGAACGAGTTCTGCCTTCTGAAGCTCTTCTTCATGAATTCTTTGACGATTCTTGAAAATTACAAGAATATTTAAAGTTTCTTCTTCCTCGATCTCTACTTCCTCATTCTTTCGAGCGTAGTACGCTCTGCAACCTCTGCAAGCTTCCTACGTTAATATTTTGAATGTAAGATGGTCTGCTTCCTCGTGGAAGTTTCCTGCGAGGATCTTTTGAGAGTAAGACGGACGACTCTCCAAACCTTGTGAAAGAGACTGTGTCGCGTGATCTCAAGATTCGTGAAGCTCTACGTTGTTTGAGGATCGAGTTTCTCTCCAACCTGTGTGAAGAGGCTTACTGTTGTAGCTCTGATACCATGATAAATTGTGAAGCAAGAAATGCAGAGAGAAAGAATAGAACAAAAAATAGTATATTAGAATGTATGAAGAATAAGTCTGAAGAAGTTCTGAAGAGATTAAAATGCAATGGGAAATAGCTGAGCTAAATAGGCTCAAGCAAATCAAGAATAGTAAGTACAGTTGGTAGTGTACAGTCAGAATGTTGAGGTTACATTATATTTAACAAGTCTATCACCATGACTTAAAGCTGGAAAATACTCTTTTGGATGGAAGTCCTGCACCTAGTCTCAAGATCTGTAATTTTGGCTATTCCAAGTCTCTATAGTTCATGGAGTTTATTCACAAGCATTGGCAAGGGCTTCAGTCTTTGTTCATAGTTGAATTCGGTACAGGCTAGATCCTTTCCATTCAAATTACAACCTAGATTGCTCTCCTCTCATTCCATTACTAGACGAATCTTCCTTGTGCCAACTACCTCTGTTATTGGTGGTGCGCTGCTATGAAAACGTGGTCCACAGTATGAGTGATATGTGGTGACAGAGTTGGATATATTGCTAGTATGGATCAGATCAGAGTTGGATATATTGTTGAGTCGTCCTGTGCAGCTCCGGTTGTTGCATCCATATCATCAGTTGGAAAATCTCACGATTTTACCGCTGTGAAGGAAATTGCGCCTGCATTGAAACGACAACTTATTGTCTCCACAGTATTGATGACTATTGGAATTGTTG
>JZKD02S1463804.1:15729-33098 GCA_000966675.3 Picea glauca
TGCCGAAGGAGGAACCCAAGTATTGACTCCTTTCTGGATATGTAGATCTCGGGCCATAGGAATGTTAAAGCTCCACTCTTTCAAATAGAACAATTCCAAAATTCATAATTCTTGTCCTGTGTTTTGGTCTTTGGAATTGTTAAGGTTAAGGCTCTGTATTGTTTCTCTTATTCGAGTTACGATAATGTCCTTTATCCTTGAGGCTGGTTGGATTTCAATCTTAAATATTCACCTATTCCATTCTTTCCAAATGGCCCATATTACTATCCACGACATTAGAGCCCAACACATGTTCAACACCTCATTATCGCTATACCTCTCCTTCCATTTTTTTATTCTGGCTCTGATATCCCCCCTTACCCTATTTGACTGGATATAAATAAAGGCCACCTAATCTAATATCTCAATTTTATAGTTTCACTCATCTAGTAGATGATTCGTCGATTCTTACTAGACCTCACACAGATGACACCATGAGGTCCAATGAATCCTCTTTTTTTTAGGTTCTCCCAGGTCAGTATCTTCTTGTGTAGGATTAACCATTTGAACACTTTAATCTTTGGTCATTGGGGGGCCTTCTAGATCCTCTCCTAGTGTGGTTCTGGGTTTTCTTGGTCATGTCCTTCTATGTAGTATTGGTCTTATTTTAGATTGAATTCCCCTCCATTTTCCCTTCCCCACCTTAATTGGTCCTCCTCTTCTGAGACCCCAATTTTCCTTTTACCCAATTCCTCCTCAATTTCATTCATCACCGGGTCTCTCTGAGCTCTATTTTGTGGATTGATTTTGTCCCAAATTCTCCATCTGGCCTTCTCCTCCCTTTGTTTCCAATACTGATGGAGTTTCATTTTTCTTTGTCAAATCATCTCTTGCTTGATAACCTTTATGTCCTGGTTTTCCATTCTGGGTTCCTTTTGCCAAGAATCCTCCTAGAATCGCGTTGTTCTCCCATTCCTAATTTCCCAAAAGTTGTAACTTTGTGTCGAATTTTAATTCCTCCAGAAAAGATTCCAGATGGTTGAACCTTCCTTTGGGCCCATGAACCATATCCTCTTTTGGGGGTTTACCTATGGGGCGTATTTTGTTTTCCACAGTTTAACCCATGGCACCGAGCTTTCCTTTACCCATCTCCACCACAAGTTTTCCCTATATGCCTCATTGGTTACCTATGGGTCTTGTAATCTGAAGCCCCCCTTTGTTCTTTGGTATTCACACTTCATCCCATGCCACCAAGGCCAATTTCTTTTTTTCCTCAACTCCTATCCATAGGAAGTCTCTCTGGATTGCTCTAATGTTTTGTAGGATGCCTTTTAGATCCAAAACACTGACATAATATACGCCGGGATTTCTTGTAGGATCGCTTTAGTAAGGATTACCTGTCCTACTAGGTTTAGAGTTGTGTAAGTCCAATTATTAACCCTCTCCTGGAGCTTGTTGATGGCACCTTCCCACATTATGTTCCTACATGCCCTGTCTATTAGGGGCACCCCCAAATACTTTGTTGGGAGTGTTTTCTACTCAAGCCCCAATATGTTGGCTAGGTTCCTTTGGATTGCAGGATTTGTGTTGAAGAAGTAGATCATGGATTTAGAGTGGTTTATTTCATCCCGTGAGGCCTCTCCAAACTCTTCTAAAAAAAAAATGTATGCCTTTGCTTCCTTGACCATGGGGGTTCCATGGAGCAAGGTATCATCCACAAATTGTTGGTGTGTTGAGGTTGGGTAGTCTTCGAATGGTTTTAGGCCTTTGATTTGGCCTTTGGTTTTTGATGTATTTATGCTCCTTCTTATCCCTTCCATCATTAAAATGAACAGGAAAGGGGATAGAGCATCCCCTTGTCTTATACCCCTCAAGGGGTAGAACAGATTCGATGGAGATCCATTTACTAGAAGCGAGAAGCTCATTCTAAAAACTAGGTTGATGATCCATTAATTCCAGTGTTGGTCAAACCCAAATGCTTCCATCGTTTTCTCCATACAGTGCCAACTTATTTTGTCATAAGCCTTTTCCAAGTCCAACTATACTAACATCCCCGCTTTATTTTTACTTTTCAGGGTATGTATTATTTCATGGGCTTGTATGATGTTGTCTAGAATCTACCTCCCCTCCACTAAGACTGCGTGTTCTTGTGAGATCAGATTTGGGAGAAGTGGTTTCAATCTATTAGATATTAATTTTGAAATTATCTTATACACAACATTGCACAAGGCTATCGGTCGATGGAATTCTGGAGTTCGTGCTTCATTTTCTTTTGGGATCAGAGTGATCATTGTGGCATTCAGGGCCTTCAATATTGAGGCTGAGTGTCTAGAGTCCTCCACTATACCATAAATATCATGCTTAACCACATCCCACCAAGATTTAAAAAATTTCACTGTGAAGCCATCTGAGTCTGGGACCTTTCCATTTGGCATGTCTTAGATCACTTAGTCTACTTCTTCCTTTGTTATGAGTTTGAAAAGGTTGAAATTGTGTTCCTGTGTTACCAACTTAGGGATGTGCCTTACTATCCTCTGGATTTCTTCAGTCCTATATCAGTTGGGTTCTTTGGCTATGCCTTGGAAGTGTTTGACCATAGTGTTTTCAATGTCCTGGTGGGACTTTCTCTCTATCACATCCTGATCCTGGATCTTAAAATTATGTCACGAAATATTCTTGCTATAGCTGATCTATGGAATAACTTGGTATTTCTCTCCCATTCCTCAAGCCACTGAATTTTGTATTTTTGTCTCCATAGGGTTTCTTCGTGTTTATATATTGCTTCCCAATCCTAGAGTAATTAGTTCTCCTATTTTTTCCTCTCCTTGGTGTAGCCTTATTGGATGCATTTCTCCTATAGCTATTCCATTCTTACCTCTATCAGTTTTTTTTCTTGGTCGATGTTTCCAAAAAAATCTATGTTCCACTTATTGATTTTTTTCTTTATTTACTTTCGTTTTTTCTAAAGTCTAAACATCTTTGTCCCTTTTTCCAGGATATCCTCTTGCCACCAAGATTTTATGTTCTCCTTGAAGTTTGGGTGGTCAATCCAAAATTTCTCAAATCTGAAAGGCCTATTCTTTGGTGTTGTTTGAAAATTTTGCTCCAATCGCACTGGCCAGTGGTATGATCCCCCCAGGGGATGATCATTCCTTCCAGTGCTAATATGTATTATGAGACTAGGAATATGTCTAGCCTCATGGCTACCTGGTGGTGTGAATGTATTTTGTTGTTCCAGGTAAAGTGCCCATTACTAGTCCTGATGTCCACTAGCTCTGTTCTTTCCATGAGGATTGTGAACTCTTCCATATCTCTGTCCAATATTTGGTTGCCCCCTTTTTTCTCAGCCAGATTATTTATAGTGTTGAAGTCCCCATCTAGAATCCATTGGTTGTTATTTTTCCACTCCTTTATATTTTCTAGGTCTAGGATCATTCTTCTTTTATCCTCCAATACCTGGGGTCCATATACATTTGTACATAAGACCTCCTCTATGTTCCTTATCACTTGCATTTTTAGAGATAATGTGTGCCTAGTGGCTTCAGTAGAGAGTATATTCACCACTTGTGGGTTCCATGGGGTGAGTATGCCTCCCGCCATGTTTTGACTCTCTCTAGTCAGAAACTTGTACTTATTCTAGTAATTCTTACTTATTATTTCCATTCTTTCCATATTATATTTTGTCACTTGAATGAAGCATATATTTGGTTGTTCCATCTTCAGTCTATTTTTAAGGATTCTTTGTTTTCTAGAGTTGTTCGGGCCCCTTATTTTCCAAGTAATAACCTTCATTTAAACATGTGGGGGGGATTTGGGAAAGAGTTTTTTAATCTTACCTGACTTTATCAGAAGCGCTCCTAATTCCTATAGGGATACGTTGTTTTATTTCCTCCCTTTCTTCCATATTTACTACTTTGGTGAGTGTTGTGGCTGACCTTATCATGTTTTGATACCCATGTTTCATATTTTTCCATGCATGCTCTTGATTCCTATGGTTTTTTCTTCCTCCCTCATAAGGAATAGGTATTAGATGCGATCCAATTGCTCCATTGGTATATTTTCGACTCCTTTATTTTTCCAATGTTCCAGTATATTCGGGAGGTCTATCCCTTCCCTTTCCATGATATCTCTTAGGTCTGGGTCTTCCATTCCAACCTCGCTTGGTGTCATTTTTGAATCATTGTCAACCTCCTTCATTGGGGTATTTTTCTCTCTTACGCCTTCTTCGATTGTGCTCTTGTTGTGCCCGTGATTTCCTTGAGAGTTTTGACTCTCTGTGGTATTATTTGCTTCATGTTCATTTGTCTCCCTTTCCTTTTGCCTTTTATTTTCCTCCTCTTCCCCCTATTTTTTATTTCCCCGTCCTTTAGATCTATTCCTTTCTTCCAGGTTTCTCATTGTGGGATGATTTCCTTGTCTCTTATTTCCTCTGCCTTTGTAGTTTGGCTTAACAAGCACGTCCTCATCTTGTTGTTGTTTTGAGTTTTCATGTTCCAATTTTTTGTTTAATTGGCATTCTCTTAGTAGGTGCACATGTTCATGACACCTTCTACATCAAAATGGGATCTGTTCATCGTCTATGCTTTGGATCCATTCCTCATCACTGAATTGCAGATTGATTTCCTCCAGAAGTGCCCTCGAGACATCCATCTCTATACATATTCTCACATAGGATGTATACTTCCCTTTTAATGTTACATTAGACGTCTTGACATATTTTCCCATCTTGTTCCCTATGGCTTTGAAGGTGGATGACAACCAGTAATCCAATAGGAGGGAGTAAATCCTGAGCTAGACTAGGACGCTTTTAAAGGTATCCTTCTCTGGGGAGACTTTTTCCTTCCAAGGTCACATGTACAATCCCGCCGAGGTATGGAAATATGGTCCCCCCTCAAAGATCTTATATCTTTCTTCTAAGTTCATGAAGATTGTTGTAAAAAATATTTTCGATCCCAGGTGGAGGTCTACTTCTCCACTCAGCTTCCATTGGTATTTTATCCAGCTGCGCAGGGTCTTTTTAGTAGGCCACAAGCCCATAAAATTGCAGATCATGGTGTGTGTCTTCATCTGATCCCTAAAGAGTTGGGTCTAGGGATCTTCTGGAATGACCTTTTGGATTAACGTTGTTTTTGGTTTGCATGGGTTTTTCCCTCCTCTACCACTTAGTTTTTTTGTTTTTGGCATACTACTCCAAGCCTCCCTGGTCTCCTCCCCCACTTGTTCATTTTTCATCTGGTTGTCCTCTTTATGGTACTCTAGCCATGATCCCAAGGTCCCTGTCAGAGGTTCCTTAAACCCAATGTTGTGTGGACTTTTCCATCTGTCCACCACCACCTTCTTGTAGGAGGGATCCCTTCTCCCTCCCCCTCTAGTCACTATTCTTCTCGTTGTTAAAGTTGTAACCATAGAACCAGTCCCTGGAATCCTCCGCCAGAGATTTTCCTTGAGAGAATCAAATTCTTGAACTTGTTATGAAGGCTTGATCTTCATATTTATTTTGGGATTAACATAATTANATGTCTGGATATGCGGATCTCGGGCCATAGGAATGTTAAAGCTCCACTCTTTCAAATAGAACAATTCCAAAATTCATAATTCTTGTCCTGTGTTTTGGTCTTTGGAATTGTTAAGGTTAAGTCTCTGTATTGTTTCTCTTATTCGAGTTACGATAATGTCCTTTATCCTTGAGGTTGGTTGGATTTCAATCTTAAATATTCACCTATTCCATTCTTTCCAAATGGCCCATATTACTATCCACGACATTAGACCCCAACACATGTTCAACACCTCATTATCGCTATACCTCTCCTTCCATTTTTTTATTCTGGCTCTAATATCCCCCCTTACCCTATTTGACTGGCTATAAATAAAGGCCACCTAATCTAATATCTCAATTGTATAGTTTCACTCATCTAGTAGATGATCCATCGATTCTTCCTAGACCTCACACAGATGACACCATGAGGTCCAATGAATCCTCTTTTTGTTAGGTTCTCCCAGGTCAGTATCTTCTTGTGTAGGATTAACCATTTGAACACTTTAATCTTTGGTCATTGGGGGGCCTTATAGATCCTCTCCCAGTGTGGTTCTGGGTTTTCTTGGTCATGTCCTTCTATGTAGTATTGGTCTTATTTTAGATTGAATTCCCCTCCATTTTCCCTTCCCCACCTTAATTGGTCCTCCTCTTCCGAGACCCCAATTTTCCTTTTACCCAATTCCTCCTCAATTTCATTCATCACCGGGTCTCCCTGAGCTCTATTTTGTGGATTGATTTTGTCCCAAATTCTCCATCTGGCCTTCTCCTCCCTTTGTTTCCAATACTGATGGAGTTTCATTTTTCCTTGTCAAATCATCTCTTGCTTGATAACCTCTATGTCTTGGTTTTCTATTCTGGGTTCCTTTTGCCAAGAATCCTCCTAGAATCGCGTTGTTCTCCCATTCCTAATTTCCCAAAAGTTGTGACTTTGTGTCTAATTTTAATTCATCCAGAAAAGATTCCAGATGTTTGAACCTTGCTTTGGGCCCATGAACCATATCCTCTTTTGGGGGTTTACCTATGGGGCATATTTTGTTTTCCACAGTTTAGCCCATGGCACCAAGCTTTCCTTTACCCATCTCCACCACAAGTTTTCCATGTATGCCTCATTGGTTACCTATGGGTCTTGTAATCTGAGGTCCCCCTTTGTTCTTTGGTATTCACACTTCATCCCATGCCACCAAGGCCAATTTATTTTTTTCCTCAAATCCTATCCATAGGAAGTCTCTCTGGATTGCTCTAATGTTTTGTAGGATGCCTTTTAGATCCAAAACACTGACATAATATACGTCGGGATTTCTTGTAGGGTCGCTTTAGTAAGGATTACCTGTCCTACTAGGTTTAGAGTTCTGTAAGTCCAATTATTAACCCTCTCCTGGAGCTTGTTGATGGAACCTTCCCACATTATGTTCCTACATGCCATGTCTGTTAGGGGCACCCCCAAATACTTTGTTGGGAGTGTTTTCTTCTCAAGCCCCAATATGTTGGCCAAGTTCCTTTGGATTGCAGGATTTGTGTTGAAGAAGTAGATCATGGATTTAGAGTGGTTTATTTCATCCCCTGAGGCCTCTCCAAACTCTTCTAAAAAAAAATGTATGCCTTTGCTTCCTTGACCATGGGGGTTCCATGGAGCAAGGTATCATCCACAAATTGTTGGTGTGTTGAGGTTGGGTAGTCTTCGAATGGTTTTAGGCCTTTGATTTGGCCTATGGTTTTTGATGTATTTATGCTCCTGCTTAGCCCTTCCATCATTAAAATGAATAGGAAAGGGGATAGAGCATCCCCTTGTCTTATACCCCTCAAGGGGTCAAACAGATTCGATGGAGATCCATTTACTAGAAGCGAGAAGCTCATTCTAAAAACTAGGTTGATGATCCATTAATTCCAGTGTTGGTCAAACGCAAATGCTTCCATCGTTTTCTCCATACAGTGCCAACTTATTTTGTCATAAGCCTTTTCCAAGTCCAACTATATTAACATCCCCGCTTTATTTTTACTTTTCAGGGTATGTATTATTTCATGGGCTTGTATGATGTTGTCTAGAATCTACCTCCCCTCCACGAAGACTGCGTGTTCTTGTGAGATCAGATTTGGGAGAAGTGGTTTCAATCTATTAGATATTACTTTTGAAATTATCTTATACACAACATTGCACAAGGCTATCGGTCGATGGCGTTCTGGAGTTCGTGCTTCATTTTCTTTTGGGATCAGAGTGATCATTGTGGCATTCAGCACCTTCAATATTGAGGCTGAGTGTCTAGAGTCATCCACTATACCATAAATATCATGCTTAACCACATCCCACCAAGATTTAAAAAATTTCACTGTGAAGCCATCTGAGTCTGGGACCTTTCCATTTGGCATGTCTTGGATCACTTAGTCTACTTATTCCTTTGTTATGGGTTTGAAAAGGTTGAAATTGTGTTCCTGTGTTACCAACTTAGGGATGTGCCTTACTATCCTCTGGATTTATTCAGTCCTATATCAGTTGGGTTCTTTGGCTATGCCTTGGAAGTGTTTGACCATAGTGTTTTCAATGTCCTGGTGGGACTTTCTCTCTATCCCATCCTGATCCTGGATCTTCAAAATTATGTCACGAAATATTCTTGCTATAGTTGATCTATGGGATAACTTGGTATTTCTCTCCCCTTCCTCAAGCCACTGAATTTTGTATTTTTGTCTCCATAGGGTTTCCTCTTGCTTATATATTGCTTCCCAATCCTAGAGTAATTAGTTCTCCTATTTTTTCCTCTCCTTGGTGTAGCCTTCTTGGATGCATTTCTCCTATAGCTATTCCATTCTTACCTCTATCAGTTTTTTTTCTTGGTCGATGTTTCCAAAAAATTCTATGTTCCACTTATTGATTTTTTTCTTTATGTACTTTAGTTTTTTCTAAAGTCTAAACATATTTGTCCCTTTTTCCAGGATATCCTCTTGCCACCAAAAATTGATGTTCTCCTTGAAGTTTGGGTGGTCAATCCAAAATTTCTCAAATCTGAAAGGCCTATTCTTTGGTGTTGTCTGAAAATTTTGCTCCAATCGCACTGGCCAGTGGTCTGATCCCCCCAGGGGATGATCATTCCTTCCAGTGCTAATATTTATTATGAGACTAGGAATATGTCTAGCCTCATGGCTACTTGGTGGTGTGAATGTATTTTTTTTTTCCAAGTAAAGTGCCCATTACTAGTCCTGATGTCCACTAGCTCTGTTCTTTCCATGAGGATTGTGAACTCTTCCATATCTCTGTCCAATATCTGGTTGCCCCCTTTTTTCTCAGCCAGATTATTTATAGTGTTGAAGTCCCCATATAGAATCCATTGGTTGTTATTTTTCCACTCCTTTATATTTTCTAGGTCTAGGATCATTCTTCTTTTATCCTCCAATACCTGGGGTCCATATACATTTTTACATAAGACCTCCTCTATGTTCCCTATCACTTGCATTTTTAGAGATAATGTGTGCCTAGTGGCTTCAGTAGAGAGTATATTCACCACTTGTGGGTTCCATGGGGTGAGTATGCCTCCCGCCATGTTTTGACTCTCTATAGTCAGAAACTTGTACTTATTCTAGTAATTCTTACTTATTATTTCCATTCTTTCCATATTATATTTTGTCTCTTGAATGAAGCATATATTTGGTTGTTCCATCTTCAGTCTATTTTTAAGGATTCTTTGTTTTCTAGGGTTGTTCAGGCCCCTTATTTTCCAAGTAATAACCTTCATTTAAACATGTGGGGGGGATTTGGGAAAGATTTTTTTAATCTTACCTGACTTTATCAGAAGCGCTCCTAATTCCTATAGGGATACGTTGTTTTATTTCCTCCCTTTCTTCCATATTTACTACTTTGGTGAGTGTTGTGGCTGACCTTATCATGTTTTGATACCCATGTTTCATATTTTTCCATGCATGCTCTTGATTCCTATGGTTTTTTCTTCCTCCCTCATAAGGAATAGGTATTAAATGTGATCCAATTGCTCCATTGGTATATTTTCGACTCCTTTATTTTTCCAATGTTCCAGTATATTCGGGAGGTCTATCCCTTCCCTTTCCATGATATCTCTTAGGTCTGGGTCTTCTATTCCAACCTCGCTTGGTGTCAATTTTTGAATCATTGTCAACCTCTTTCATTGGGGTATTTTTCTCTCTTACGCCTTCTTCGATTGTGCTCTTGTTGTGCCCGTGATTTCCTTGAGAGTTTTGACTCTCTGTGGTATTATTTCCTTCATGTTCATTTGTCTCCCTTTCCTTTTGCCTTTTATTTTCCTCCTCTTCCCCCTATTTTTTATTTCCCCGTCCTTCATATGTATTCCTTTCTTCCAGGTTTCTCATTGTGGGAGGATTTCCTTGTCTCTTATTTCCTCTGCCTTTGTAGTTTGGCTTAACAAAAATGTCCTCATCTTGTTGTTGTTTTGAGTTTTCATGTTCCAATTTTTTGTTTAATTGGCATTCTCTTAGTAGGTGCACATGTTCATGACACCTTCTACATCAAAATGGGATATGTTCATCGTCTATGCTTTGGATCCATTCCTCATCACTGAATTGCAGACTGATTTCCTCCGGAAGTGCCCTCGAGACATCCATCTTTATACATATTCTCACATAGGATGTATACTTCCCTTTTAATGTTACATCAGACGTCTTGACATATTTTCCCATCTTTTTCCCTATGGATTTGAAGGTGGATGACAACCACTAATCCAATAGGAGGGAGTAAATCCTGAGCTAGACTAGGATGCTTTTAAAGGTATCCTTTTCTGGGGAGAATTTTTACTTCCAAGGTCACATGTACAATCCCGCTGAGGTATGGAAATATGGTCCCCCCTCAAAGATCTTATCTCTTTCTTCTAAGTTCATGAAGATTGTTGTAAAAAATATTTTCGATCCCAGGTGGAGGTCTACTTCTCCACTCAGCTTCCATTGGTATTTTATCCAGCTGCACAGGGTCTTTTCAGTAGGCCACAAGCCCATAAAATTGCAGATCATGGTGTGTGCCTTCATCTGATCCCTGAAGAGTTGGGTCTAGGGATCTTCTGGAATAATCTTTTGGATTAACATTGTTTTTGGTTTGCATGGGTTTTTCCCTCTTCTACCACTTAGTTTTTTTGTTTCTGGCATACTACTCCAAGCCTCCCTGTTCTCCTCCCCCACTTGTTAATTTTTCCTCTGGTTGTCCTCTTTATGGTACTCTAGCCCTGATCCCGAGGTCCTTGTCAGAGGTTCCTTAAACCCAATGTTGTGTGGACTTTTCCCTCCATCCACCACCACCTTCTTGTAGGAGGGATCCCTTCTCCCTCCCCCTCTAGTCACTATTCTTCTCGTTGTTAAAGTTGTAACCATAGAACCAGTCCCTGGAATCCTCCGCTAGAGATTTTCCTTGAGAGAATCAAATTCTTGAACTTTGTTATGAAGGCTTGATCTTCGTATTTATTTTGGGATTAACATAATTATAATTTTTAAACGAAAGTAAAAAGTTTATAAAAATTAATGTTTTCGTTTAAATTAAGATTTATATGCTCGTCTATAAATTTTGACATATACTCTTTTAAGTCATGGAATGAGTTCATATCTTGATCGAGTTAATTTTTTGTCTTGCCAAAGAGTAAAAAAATTGTAAAGAATGAATAATTTTAAGAAAAAGTTCATGTCTTGTAAAAATTAATGCTTAATGCAATTTCAAAATTGTTAGCTCGCTTCTACTCTTTAACATGCATTTTTTCAATGCGTGAATCCAATATCTTAATACTTGACTTTTTCTTGAAATATTTTGATTCACCAAAGTGTTCAAATACCTAAGACCAAAAACTTAGCAAGACTATCAAAATATTAATGTTAATACAATTTTCACAAATCGAAGAATGAGATCAACATGAAAAATTTAAATGAATATGCAAGTGGAAAAACCAGGAACACAAAATACCCAAACCTCATCTCACAATATATAATCCAAAGAAACGATAAAAAGCATGCCACACCACATAAAGGAAATCACCAAATAATATTAAAAAAAAAAAAACAATCAAAAGCAGAGTTTACAAAATTTTAAAAGGGGGGACCTTTAATATTTTTTTTTTAAATAGGGGTAGCTATTGGGGCCCAACAAATGGCGACGTACTGGGGTGAAGCAGTTATTTATGCCTATATACAGGAAGATTCACATGTACAAGAAGAAAAAATATAAGTCTTTTGAAAAAAGGAGAGTTATCCCTGAAACATGTGTACCACATTAACAAGTCAACCTTTTAAAGATTTAATCAGTTGCAATTGATTGTTAAAATATGACCTTATAACTATTATCCAAAATTCAAAGATGAGTATTCATTGATCAAACATTCTACAAAATATATTTTTCATCGGAACACAACGTAAGAAACAATTCGTGATGACTAGAATATGTTATCTTATAGTTTACCTCTAATACCACAGGCATAGCCACTCCATCCAGAAGGCGTATATATCCTCGACAAGGATACCATTAAACCCATTTACCTTCTTTTGTCCCAGCCACTAGTTAGAGATGCATAGCTTATAAACCCTTTGTTAAAACTTTCTTTCTTTACTTTTCCAAGGAATTAGTTAGAAGTTATTGTCCTAACTTGGTAATTAGATAGTGACAACGTCATTCATATATATCTATAGAAATGAAAAGGTATGCTCGTGATGAGACCTCCTTTCCCCCAATCAAACAACCAAGAGTCATTACCCTGGCTTGATGACCAGGTGATGATAATTTTGTACTATAAATACCCATGATCATGATAGGTTGGCTCATAATGAGACCTCCTATCCTCCAACTAACCCCTTAAATGTTATTTTTCATATGAGAAAGGGTCCTACTATGATTAATTTTAATATCATTAGATATTACTTAATGCACGGGGAAGAAAGTTTTACTCCCTAAGAGTGTGGGATGGTGTTAAGAGGTTTGAGATAATAACAATACAAGTCTCACTCATTTGTTCTTAAAAAGGAAACCAATTAAAACATAATTGCAGAAATTATATAAATATAACATTTCATATTAAATTGTAATAGTCAAAAGGAAAAGTAATAAATGTAGGTAGGTTTTAACATGAAGTTAAAACTTTGAAAGTGTTCCACCATGGGAAGGGTGGTTCTCTTCTTGAAAATTACCTTGCAAAGAATTTCTTCAAGCACAAAAATTTAGAATGATGAAGGCTCTGATGACTTACTTAACCCAAAGTACCATCTATTTGGTATTAAAAACTTCTTATTAACATTTCATCCCAAAGCAAATGATTGTCACGCCACAAATATTCAAAATAAAAGAAATCCAAACCTGATCAAACAAATTTGGAAACGAAATGAAAAGAAAATTATTCTAATCTAAGAAAATAAAAGAACCAAATTAAACCATAATAGGCCTTATCAATATGACTAACATCTTATGTGAAAATGTAATGTGAAATCTTTTTGTCATACCATAAAATAGAAGGAATTTACATCATAAATGGGATAACTATATCAATTCATAAAATACAACTTGATCGATTAAATTGATTGTAACAAACCCTTCAAATGTATTTATTTCCTTCGGATGAAGAATTAGTATCAATATTGTCATTTGTTGCATAAAATGTTAAGTTGATAAGGCCTTTTTATTAAAGTTTATGTACATGAAGAAAATAAATAAACCTTTTATTAGAGATTGCAGTCATGATTCGTCATTTTCAAAACAAGTCACCCATCCAAAGGAGATCAATTGCATCGCCAAATTTTCAATTGTTTTATCACTCGTCTTCTTTACAATATTTTGATTTTAAAATTGTAGGAAAATGACCATATAAACATTTTCATAGTTAAGTCGCATTTTTTGATAAATTGTTTTTAAGATAACACCTTTTAAAGGTAATGTTAAATGGAATATAATCAAAAGTTGAGATCCTTTTCATTAGTTCACTTAGATAATCCTTGCTTGTTAGTTTTGAAAAATTAATCATATTAAAACATTCTGCAACAAAGCTAAAAATAATAAGAAATTAAATATATGACTTGAAGGCAAACACTTAAACATGATAAGAAAGGAAATAAGTAATGAAAAATAAAAGAAGAGAAGACTTCCATGAATGATTATTTTTTAGCATGTTGAATTTTGTCATAATTGCTAGAAGGCACACAAATAAACTAAGTGATCAAATCAAATATCTTAATAAACTAATGAAGACCTACAAGGAAAAGAACAATAAAGATTAAAAAGACAGTAAACAAAATTGAAACTCAACTTAAACAATCAAAATATGAAGATCAACATATGTGAATTAACCTTGAAGAATGTTTTTTCAATTTACCTCAGATTTCAAAATAATCTTCAATAGTTTTGTAATAGAACTGACTTCTTTCCTTATAGGATATTAGAATTAAAAGACATGAAATAAGTGTTTCATTATATATATAAGATATCATATGTTAATAATAATCTTATTTACTAAGGAAATCATAGAAACATGGAAGAACACCACCAAAAAGAGAATGGTTTCATGTTCATAACAAGTATTTGATAAAAATTGGTATAATTGAATATTTGAAGTAATCAGAAACATACTCTTTTAAAACTCATCAAAGAACACCATCTTTAATATCCTTAAAGTACAATTCTCTCAATATCTCTTCACTTGATTATTCCATAACTAAATAACACAAAGAAAATCAAAACTACGTCTAACCCTATCCTACTCTAAACTACTTCACAAATCAAAACACTAAGTGAAGTCGTATTTCCAATGCAACCATTGAAATAACCCCATTCCTGTAAAGACAAAGGAATTTTTGATTAGTAAAAAGAATTGGAGTCTTTTAGAAAACAATTCATACTTACTTTTATGATATTTATTCAAAAACCAAGTATAACCTTACCTTTCTTTTGAAAGTTTTCAATATATGAACCCTCCATCCAACCTGCAATTTTGTCATGATACGGATCACAAAATCATGGAAGAATGTAAATGAACTTAGAGAAATTGTTGAGATTATGGGGACCTAACAGAACCATTGGCCCAGACCAATGTGCCCCATCCTTTTGAAATTTCTCTAATCCCATGTGTTCATGAATCTATTCTCATGGAGGATATGGAAAAAATGTGGCATACTTACCTCCTTGATTTTCTTTTAGAAACAAATTAATCATAACTTTACTATTACTCTGAAGATTTTTTAAATATGAATCATCAAGTGAATCAACGATCTCGTCATAAAACTCAGAATGTAAATTATAACTTGGATGAACTAGAGTTTCCAATGGTAAACACATCATTTTAGGATCCATTACAGAATTTAACGTAATGGTTTGAGCCTTCCCACTGATAGAATGAATTGGTTGAAAATTTGAAATAGTACCATGAAAATTTGATTCAATTAAGGAATGAACATGATGTTGGAAATACTAGAACAACTGAGAGAGGGGGGGTGAATCAGTTGTTTATAAGCTTAAACAATTTTATGCCTTTTAAACAATTATTAAGATTTCTTCATGTGTCATCAACCAATCATATAACATATGGACAGTAAGAGTAAAGATCATCAGTCACACATAAGATACACACAGAGACAGATTTTCACGAGGAAACCCATAACGGGAGAAAACCTCTTCTTCTTCGAAATGATAGGCAGTCTTTTTCTATTCTGTACATCATTTACAATTGAGCACCAACTCAATGTGAGGCTGCCACCTCTGTTTTACAAGCTGCAACTTGTTTGAGAGCTCCAACTCTCTGGTTTCTCTAGCACCCACTAGAAGGAAGCACCAACTCCCTGAGTACTCCGGCACCAACTGGATGGAAGCACCAACTTCCTAAAAGTTCCAGCACCAACTAGATGGAAGCACCAACTTCCTTCTACACAGGCTCCAACCTGCATAACAGAGAACACCTGTTCTCCCTAGCACCACCTTGCCACCCTGGTTTCTCTGGCTGCAACCAGATGGAAGCTACAACTTCCTGTGTTCAAGAACCCACTTGAACTTCTGAGGACAACAGTCCTCCCTAGCACCTCCCAACCACCCTTAAATATAAAATAATGAATACACAGACAACTTATGCGTATAAATCACTTCTTAACGTTCTTTGTATGTTCTGTAATTCTTCTCTTCCTTCACAAGTCTTCTTCTGCATCACGTTCTTTTGCCATTCTGTTCTTCTTCTCCTCTTCCTGTCATTAAAGATCATGCACAACATCTTCTACTTTCTCCTTTCTAACTGTTTCGTTCTTTTTCCATTCAGAACAGCCAACCCAATTCAGTCTCACTCATTTTCTTTTATACACCATTCCTTAACGATTCCACTTCCCCTTCCAATGGGAAATCCGAGGACACCTGTCTTGGCAACTGAAACGCTAACCAATTCGTCATAATAAGTCCTTTTCACTTAACAGATTCATAACTGAAGCGTTAATGTGTGAGGAACAACAACAACCCTCCGATCAATGCTTGATCCAACGGTTCAAATCCCATCGAGATTTCACTCATCGCGAATTCGGCATCCTCATTGTTGATGTGCACTTGTACTCGGAACCCCCGATTCTCCAATTCCCGATATGCTCCTTTCCCAAGCTTTAGCCCCTTCTAGCTACTCAATGGTCCATGTGACCTTCTATCATGTGACTGTCACCATACCTCTCGCCGGGGTTTTGGGGTTTTGCACTTCCTGATGTCGAGAGTTTCTTACCTCTCCAATCCCCGATTACCGATGTGCCCCTTTCCACGTGCTAGCCTTACTGGCTATAGGCCTTGGCCCCATAATACCGTCAACACATGACCTCAGTCAAACCTCTCATCGGGGTTTCGACATTTTTCGATGTCACTATGCACATGCCTCCGGGATTCCCGATCCCCGATTTCCCGATGACGGAGATCAACGGTCCAGATCTCATTCTTAATCCAACGGCTGTGATTACATCACAAAATCAGATATCGCGATTTCGGAGTTTCTGTTGCAGTGTGTTCTTGACATATCAAAGTCCCGATTGCCGATGCCTCTGCTGACGTCACACGTGATTTGGCACGTGTTAGATCCTGCCACGTGTCACTCTGATTCATGAATTGTATGTGCCTAAAGTGTTAGATCTGCCTGACACCTATCATTATCTGGTTGTGCCACGTGTCCCTAGCTAACGTGGACTGTTGTCGTGAATTAGATCGACGGTCTAGATCACATGTTGATCTGACGGTTCAGATTCAGTCGGGATTTCGCATATCGCGAAATCGGGGTTTTCGTCACATTGTGTTCTTTGCATTATGAAATGTCAATCCCCGAAACTCTGATGAGGCCTCCTGGCTTCCACGCGTCCATACAAATGAATGGTCCAGATCCCTGCTTGATTTAACGGCTGCGATCAAATCGCGAAATCGCATATCGCGATTTCAGGGTTTTCGTTGTCATTGTTCACGAGACTTGTGAAACTCCAATTCCCGATTCTCCGATGAGCAAAATCAACAATCCATATCTCAAGCTTTCTTTTAACGGTTGCGATCAAATCGTGAAATCACATATCGCGATTTTGGGGTTTTCGTTGTCGAGTGAACTTTGCATATTGAAATCCTGATCCCCGAATCTCCGATGGCTTATCTCCCTCGCAACTTCTGCAGATCTGACGGTTGTCGGTCTTTCGGGAAATTTGGATGGGATTCCACGGTCACTGGATCTCTGTCTTCCTTCTTCTTTGTAAACTCTTGCTGTGCGCGTTTTCTTCAATGCTGTTCCTCCTGAGCTTTTACGTCCGAATCCCCAAGGGTTTTATCCTTCTTATCCTGCCATCTCCACTGTTTCCATTAATGACAACAACCATCAACACGTATTCATTGCTTGTTCAATATTTGCCAACAATCTCCCCCTTTGGCATTGAT
>JZKD02S1463804.1:33108-43173 GCA_000966675.3 Picea glauca
ACCTTCACTGCACTCCTTGTAGGAAATCTTAGGAGGAGAAACAATTGGAACTCATACTCTCCCTCTCACAAACTTCATACATTCAACATGGTATAATACACATAAAAGCATTAAAACAAATGCATAACAGAGCATATAAGAAAATTGCAAACATACCATTCAATAGATGCAAACAATGACCATAACACCATGAGATTGAGTCAAAGAATTCTTATATTAACTCAAGTGCTTCTGTACATGGGTTCTATAGCAAAAACTATCCATTCAAACAAATTCTACAACTTCTCTACTCTCTTATGCTCTCTTTCTCTGCATTTCTCTTATTCTTACAATTGAGAATCAACATACAATACATCTACGAGGGATCTTCTTGAGTTTTCCCTCCTATAGCTCTAAGCTATCTAATCGAAATTAAAGTCTATAACTACTTTATATTTATTACATTGAATGCCTCCAATCAGCAGATGAGAGCAACCGCTCACGATCTCCATTACAATTCCCAAAACATTTAATAACAATTGCGTTCTCCCAACTATTACATTAATGTTTCATTTTTAAAATTCAAAACGTCTTCAAAATGTGCGCTAGTGCGTATCCAACTTTCCTCCGCTTGCACTTTCTTACAATTCTCTTGCATCAACTGACTTCGGTGGTAGTAAGTTAACTATGAAAACAATTTCAAAAAGATCAACCAACAGACCTTGTTTACACACCACATGTCCTAACTAAATCCCAAAAGGTGTGCTAAAAATACATTTCTTAATATTCGATGAGACCTGGCATTGTCTACATTTTTCTAACATCAGCCTTAATACTTCAACATGATCCTTCAATAAACTAAACATTGTTCAGTCATCCAAGTAAACTTATAAAAACTTATGAATAAAGTCCTTAAAGGCTGCTACTACTACTACTCTTGAAACAATTGCTAGTGCATTCTTCAACCCAAATGGCACAACTATATACTGAAATGATCCCCACTCTATAGAAAATATAGTATTTTGTCTATCTTCTGGTGCTATCCTAATCTAATGATATCCATAGAACCCATCTGTGAATAAATAAGCTTCTTGACCCCCTACATTCTCCAAAACTTTTTATGCAAATGGGGTAGGAAAATAATCATGTAGGAAAGAATCATTCAATTTTCTCAAATCTACACAAATCTTAATCCCTCCTTGATTATTTTCCTACACTACCATAGGATGGATCCATTCTGATTCTTCCATAGGTTCTATAACACCATCTTCCAACATTTTGTCAAGTTTTTCTTTCACTTTCTTTTTGTATATTGGATTCAACCTTTAAGGTCTTTGTCTGATAGGTCTAGCTTCTGGATTCAAAGAGATCTTCTTCTCTCCAAGTTCTCCTACTAGCCCTTCATTTTTGAAAATGTCACTGGGAATAAATCACTATATTCACGTAGTAACTCAGTGATCATTTCTACTATTTGATTGTCCCAATAATCTCCAATACTTTCCATCTTTGGGTTTTCTTCATTTCTAATGTTTACCTTCTTGATCTTTAATGGTGCAACATAATATTATAAATCTATCTTGTGAATTTATACTTCCCCTTCACCTTCCACATCTAGAATCTAGATATTGCGCAAGTTATCTTCATTCAACTCTTCTTCTTTTGCAACATGATAACAGGGTAATAATTTTTTGACAATTTGTTTCTTCTTATATGTTGGGACTATTTCAAATTATGTTTCTTAAAATATCATGTCTCTCACTACTTTCAGTGTTGTATCTATCTCTGGATTTTCATGCTGAAAGGAAAATGTAACTACAAAATTATGTTGTATCTCTTCCCAGTTAACAATTTCTTTGCGTTGTTCTTGTTATGTGTACTAGTTCCTTGGAATTCCTTCTAGTGTGTGAATAAAAAGGCGTGGACATTCTTCTGGAGGTACTAATATACATTGAACCATGTACCTATCTACATGTTCTTTAGGTTTTCCAAATCCATCATATTTCTTCAAAAATATGCTCTCCTACTCCGCTCCAAATCTAATGCGCAATAAACTTTTGCACTGAAGCTAGTTATTAATCTTCTCCTTATGTGTATCCCACCATCTTGCAGGTGTAGCTTTCAAAGACATATCTGATGCTAGTAATCTATGATTTTCCATAACCTCTACCTCAAACTTTACTAAAATTTCTTCTAAGTCATTGATACCATAAAAAGTAGGACGTTATCTTACCTCTGTACCAACCCATCTCAAAATGCACATCATTTTTTCACATCTCCTGGTAGATAATTCGTGTAGTCACTACTGCCAGTTTTATAGTCATGTTTTAGAGTTTGAAAAATAAGAAACAATACACCTCCAACTGAGCATGCCATCTACAATTCGGTTGATATAGTCATGTTCGCCCGTAGCAGTTCTGTACAACTGATTCACATCTTTTGTAATAATATTATCTGTCGTAGGTTCCACATACCTTCCTCACTTTGAAGGATTCAAAGGTGAAATAAGCATGTATTCTCCAAATTCAAAGATCATCTTCCTTGTCTTCAAATTGATAATATTCTGGTTATCAAAATCCCAATCCAGACCCAACGAAGCTGGATATGGCAAAGTATTGTCTACTATGTCAATGAATTCAAAGTCTTTCATGGTGCACAGACCATCTAGATCTACTGGAATCCCTTTCAATATTTCCATTGTAACCACTTTGTGCTGATTTTCTAACTTCAACTGAATAGGTGAATACCCCAGTTGAGGTTCTCCCATAGCTTCCCAAGTCTTCTTTGGAAGAACATTGACTTCATACCATAAGTCTAGTATGATATTCCCCATGTTTAAATCTCCTATGTTTTCATTCATCCTGAATTTGTGACTTGTTATTCTCTTATTTCAGACCTAATTCATTTTATTTACCCCTTCTTCCATAGGATGACACTTTTCTAACATATTTTTCAATATTTGTAAAGATTTTCTATCATTCAGTAACTTTACACAAGATCCCAAAAAGTTTCTTAAGTTACTTGCTCTGAAGGCTTCTCTTCGATAGTCTGATCAAATAGTAGAGGAATTGCATACACTAGTATCTCATCTACTGGCTCTGTTCCTGATGTAGACATAATGTTTTCCTTCCAAATATCATGCTTAGCCTCCTTAAATATCTCATTTTCTTTGCATGCATCAAACATTTTTCTAGGCGTTGTATTCTTCCTGACCCACTGGTATTGGTCCTGATCTTTCTTGGATGCATCTTCTGTTGAAAAGTCAAAAAGAAACATGTGTCTAATTTACTTTTCCCTTAAATAAATTGGACAATAAATATTAATCTATTATCTCATAATTACTTGAAATAATTAACTGAAATGGAAAATCAATTAACTATGGGAAATTTCAGTTCAAAGGTTAGCCGGTAAGACATGGAGGTGACTTGAAGTTGTAACAGAGTTATAAGTGTAGTTAAGTGAGTTAAGCTCAATTGAAATAGTTGTAACTAAACTTGCACTAGTGAGATTTCAATGAATTAATTATTAATTAATTCAAAATCAGTGAACTCACATGCAATTGAAGATTCACCACGGTTAACTACATGCATGTCAGATCTAGTGGAGACCTAGTTGAGATAACAGGTGAAAGGTACAGTTTGGCTATCATTTGTGATTTGAGTGAAGTTCACTCATGCAATCACACATACAGTGGATATGCTCATGATCATGTGAAAACTAGGCAATTCGAATTCATTGTGAGAATTCTAATTGCAGGGATTGTGCAGAGGAGGCAGGCTGTATGGAGACAGAATTGGCACATGTATTTGCTGAGTTTTGTATGACAATGTGAGACGATTGTATTGTATTGAGAGCTCTTGGATTAGAGTTTTGTATGATATTGTTTCATGATCCATGATATACATAATATATGATAGTGGGGTTTTATCTTTACGCTTTCCCGGAAAAACTTTTGTGTTATGTGTTCTTGATATTTCACTTTGTGATCATGGTTTAATTTTCAAAAGAATATTAGCAGAATCGATTATGTATTTAACATTGGGATATAATTTTTATATTAGGAGAATTGCAGGAAATACTTAATTTGTATTGAAATTTTTACATGGTATCAGAGCCACGGAGCCACAAAAGTGAGGTGTGAACAAAATAGTATTTTTGAAGGTCCCATCTCTAGCAAGGTGCGAACCTTAGTACTGAAAACTTTGTGCATTTATGGGTGCGAACCTTAGTACTCAAAGTAGAGGTGTGAAATTCATTAATATTCTCGCAGGCTACTTAAAGGAGAGGTGCAAACCTCCCTCATCCCATAGTGTATTACAATGCGAACTCTCTCAAACAGTTCGTAGGCTATACATAGGCGAGGTGCGAACTTCCCTTAGGCTAGTAACTGGTCAGGTGAGAACCTCCCAGGGAAAGAATCATTGTAGCAGTTGAGTTTGTGGTTGGATAACATTCGAATTTGCAGAAGGACTTTCTTGGTGCTATAGTTGATTTAATATCGAAATGTCTTTCAATGGCTTGAGGTTGGAGTATGAACTCGAGGGTAGCTCGAACTACATTGCTTGGAAGGATAAGATGGAGGCAGTACTCGAAGAAAATGGATTGAAGGAATACATTGACAAAGATGTTCCTAAGCCGGATGTGATAGACAATGCAAATCTTGATGAATGGCAAAATAAAGTGGAAAATGCGAGGAGGATTCTGTTGGAGGGAGTATAAGACCACATTGTCTCAAGTCTCCATGGGAAAAACACAACACATGCAATGTGGAAGGTTTTGATAGATCTGTTCCATAACAACAGCGACCATAGGAAATTAGTGGTCAAAGATAAACTCAGGAAGATCAAGATGGAGAAGGGCGACTCCATTCCAAAATATCTCACGAATTTTGTCCAATGTCGGGATGAGCTTGGAAGTGTGGGAATAACAGTTGTTGCTGATGATTTAGTGAGCTTGGCTCTCCTAGGACTTCCCAAGAGTTGGCATAGTTATCAAGACTCTGTCAATGGAAGGGAAAAATTTCCATATTGGGAACGACTATGGTTGGATCTAGTGCAAGAGGAGTTCAGGCGGAACACCAGAGATGGATCTTCATCAAAGTGTGATTATGAAGAGGATTGTGCTTTGACTGCCAAGGCAAGGAAAGGGAAAGGGAATAAATTTCATTCAAAATCCGAGTCTAAAGTCAAGAAGCTAGATTTGTCCAAAGTGAAGTGTTTTCACTGTCACAAACATGGGTCACTACTAACTATTTGCAGAAGAGGAAAAACAAGATGGTTGCTGGAGATGCAACTGTTGAGGCTCTTGTCTCAAAATTTGAACTTGACTTCTCTTTGATCGCATGCATGGCCTCAAGTGCATCGAGATCAGTGTGTTATTTGGATAGTGTCACTTCCTACCACATGACGGGAGATAAAGAGTCTTTCAGTGACTTGGAGGAGAAATATCTCAGAATGCATATAGATATGGGTGACGATGGACAATACAATGCGACTAGTATTGGTACCATTAACTTTCAGAGGGAGTCAAGTAAACCATTTCAATTGAAAAATGTTATGCATGTTCCAGGTCTGAAGAAAAACCTAGTCTCAGTCGCAATGTTGGAGGACAGAGGTTATGACGTTGTTTTCAACAGTGGAAAATCCTACCTGGGACATAAAGAAATGGGTCAAGTCATGAATATAGGGATTCGAGTTAAGAATCTCTGCATGCTAGAGGTAGATGGCTGCGATGCGATGGTGGGCAGGGAATAAAAAGTAGTGAGCCAGGATGAGGGTGAATTATGGCACATGCAATTGGGCCATCTTCATCATGGAGACTTGAATATCATGCAACAAATATATATTGAACTTCCAATGGGAACACTTTCTTAGTTAGATCATTCCAAGGGGTGCACCCTGGGGAAGTATGTAAAGTCCACTTTTCATGAAAAGGAGTACCATGCTTCGGTGATCCTGGAGAGAATTCACACAGACGTGTGTGGACCATTCTTAGTTACTTCAACAAAAAAACATAGGTATTATGTTATTTTTGTTGATGACTTTTCTCGTAAATGCTGGATCTTCTTCATGCAGAAGAAGGATCAAACATTCTCAAAGTTTTGTGAGTTTAAAGCATTGGTGGAGAAAGAGTCAAGGAAGCAAGTGAAAGATCTAAGGAGCGATAATGGTGGAGAATACATCTCCAATGAATTCAAAGACTTCTACAGCAAAGAAGGAATTTGAAGAGAACTCATAGTGCCTCATAACCCACAACAAAATGGGGTTGTGGAGAGAAAGAATAGAATGATCGTGGGTGCAACATAAGCAATGTTGCATGATCAGGGCCTACCAATGAATTTGTGGTCAGAAGCATGCAATACTGTGGTTTATGTGCAAAACTGTTGTCCTCATAGAGTACTTGGCATGAGTACACCTGAAGAATATTTTACTAGTAAGAACCTTGATGTTTCTCATTTTAAAAAATTTGGCTCATCTGTTTATGTGCATGTGACCAAGGATTCCAGGAAGAAGATGGAACCGATTTTTGAAGTTGGGATATTTTTGGGATACATAGAAACACCCCATAATTATCATGTGTATTTTCCTAACAGTAAGATGATTGTTATGCGACAGGATTTAAAATTCGATGAGGGGAAAGCCATGTGGTTGTTGCTTGAGAGGGAGCTAGACTTGCATGTAGAAGAGGAATTGTTGGTTCCCAAAGATGAGTCTCAATATGTGGATCAAACACATGAGGAGGTTCATGGAGTGGAGGAAACCACTCATGCAGAGCCATCCATCAGAAATGGTAGAAAGTGCACCACGAAAGCTAAAAGATTGAGACTAGATGATGCACAAAATGTAAGAGCCCCTACTTCAAAGTGCAGACAGAGATAGTCTCCTGATTGATTTGATGGATACATGGCTCTCATGAGAAAATTTATTGTAACTGAACCATCTTCCTTTCAGGAATCAGTGCAGGATCCCACTTAGGTTTATGCTATGGTAGAGGAGTATGACTCCATTGTCAAAAAAAGTGCATGGGAAATTGTCCCAAGACCGGTCGACAAATCAATGGTAGGTTCGAGATGGATCTACAAAGTAAATCAAGCTGTTGATGGGAGTGTGGAGAAATACAAGGTCAGGTTTGTCGCCCGAGGCTTCTCACAGATCGAGGGGATAGATTATGATAAGACCTTTTCACCTGTCGCAAGGTACTCTTCCATAAGATCCATCCTTGCACTCTCAGCACAGATGGACTGGTGCATTAATCAGATGGATGTAAAAACTGCATTTCTCAATGTGATCATTGAGGAAGAAGTGTACATTGAACAACCAGAATGTTTTGAGACCTTTGACAGGGAGTCACATGTGTGCAGACTCAAGAGAGCAATGTATGGGATGAAGCAAGCACCCCGTTCTTGGTACACTCAGATAAACAACTATTTCACTGGATTGGACTTCACCAAAAGTGAAGCGGAAGAAAACCTATACCAAATTGTGGTGGAGGGTAAGTTTTGATCATTGTTCTTTATGTTGATGATTTAATACTGACTGGTGATGAGAAAATGATACATTCATGCAAGGATGATCTTGCAAAGGAGTTTGAAATGAAGGATTTGGGTCTTCTTCATTATTTCCTTGGATTGGAAATATGGCAGCGAGATAGTGAAATTTTTGTGTCTCAAGAAAAGTATGCAAGGGAGATACTGGGTAAGTTTCACATGGAGGGTTGTAAACCCATGGATACTCCTCTTCCAGGAAACTGGAGGAAAGAGGATGCTACTTCTAGAGAGGTAGTGGATGCTATTTTCTATCGACAGTTAGTGGGTTCACTAATGTATTTAGTGAACACAAGACTAGACATTTGCTATGCGGTTAACCTGCTAAGTCAAGCGATGGTTAAGCCTACCAAAAATTTTTGGAAGTCGGGAAAGCATGTCCTGAGATATCTGAAGGGCACATCTAAGTATGGATTATGGTACAAACAGACGGATGAGGTGAAGTTGCATGGCTTCATGGATGCAGATTGGGTGGGCAGCCCAATGGACAGAAAGAGCACATCATGGGGGATATTTAGTATCGGATCTATAACTGTTTCTTGGTATAGCAGGAAACAAATATCCATGGCACTTAGTTCAGCGGAAGTGGACTACATGGAAGAAAGTCAAGCTACATGTGAGGCTATCTGGATGAGAAATATCTTGGTTGGTTTGTTTGGTTCTCATTTAGATTTGATAGTGATTTATTGTGATAATCAGAGTTGCATTAAACTCTCGATTAATCCTGTGTTTCATGATAGATCTAAGCATATAGATATCTGGTATCATCATCTTAGAGAATGTGTGCAGTAGAAGATCATGTTGCTTCAATACATTCCTATGGAAGATTAGGATGTAGACATTCTAACAAAGGCGCTCACCAAGAGAAAATTCGAATATCATAGAGACAGGATTGGGGTGAAGGATAATCCCTTTCTTGTTGAGAGGGAGTGTTGAAAAGTCAACAAGAAACATGTGTCTAATTTACTTTTTACTTAAATAAATTGGACAATAAATATTAATCTATTATCTCATAATTACTTGAAATAATTAACTGAAATGGAAAATCAATTAACTATGGAAAATTCGAGTTCAAAGGTTAGCTGGTAAGACATGGAGGTGAATTGAGGTTGTAACAGAGTTATAAGTGTAGTTAAGTGAGTTAATCTCAGTTGTACTAGTTGTAACTAAACTTGCACCAGTGAGATTTCAGTGAATTAATTATTAATTAATTCAAAATCAGTGAACTCACATGCAACTGAAGATTCGCCACGGTTAACTACATGCATGTCAGATCCAGTGGAGACCTAGATGAGATAACATGTGAAAGGGACAGTTTGGCTATCAGTTGTGATTTGAGTGAAGTGAACTCATGAAATCACACATGTAGTGGATATTCTCATGAGCATGTGCAAACTAGGTAATTCAAATTCATTGCAAGAATTCTAATTGTATGGATTTTGCAGAGGAGGCAGGCTGTCTGGAGACAGAATTGGCACATGTATTTGCTGAGTTTTGTATGATAGTGTGAGACGGTTGTATTGTACTGAGAGCTATTGGATTAGAGTTTTGTATGAGACTGTTTCATTATCCATGATATACATAATATATGATAGTGAGGTTTTTAGCTTTACGCTTTCCCGAAAAATCTTCTGTGTTATGTGTTCTTGATATTTTACTTTATGATCATGGTTTAATTTCCACAAGAATATTAGTAGAAGCGATTTTGTATTTAATAGTGGCATATAATTGTTAGATCAGGAGAATCGCAAGAAATACTTAATTTTTATTGAAATTTTTACATCTTCTCCTGTCTTAGCTCCACCTCTAGTAATTATTTTAATCTTCTCCCCATCCTCTTCTCTATTTCCCACCCCAATCCATTGCACATTCTAGTTGGTCTGGTTCCTCTTGTCCTCTATCTTCACCAAAATTTTCGGACAATATTTTGTTTCATGGTATGCTACATGACAATACATACATGTTGCAAGTGGTTGTGGATATTCTCTTGCATAGTGTCCATGTTTCTAACAATTGTGACACACTACTGGTCCTCAACGTCCTACAATTCCTCTACCTTCGTGGCCTCCTTCTTAGAAGTCTCCTCTATTTCACTGATTATATTTGCATGGTGTATTGTACTCAGGTCCCTAATTATACTCTGGTTGTGCATTTTTGTACTATGGGGGTGTTGCACACAGCTACGATGATCCTCCGAAATGTTGCACATTATTGTATTACAGTTTTTCTTGAAAATATTGTGCATGATTATACTGTGGTTGTTGCATGTTTTTATACTGTGGTTGTTGCACATATTGTCATGTTATATGTTTATCCTTCACCCTATATGTATCTGAAATAATTTTTTTCATCATCTCCAAATTTTTGAAGTCCTTGTCTTCATGTCCAACTGACTTGAAAAAATTACAAAATGTACTCTTTGATACTGTCTGATACTGCAAGATACCAGATATATAAAATATGCAGAACAGAAATGAAATGCTAGAAATGACAGAATAATAGTAAAATATCCAGCATAATCTTCACAATACACAGAAATGATATAC
>JZKD02S1463804.1:50390-65676 GCA_000966675.3 Picea glauca
GGTCTTCTTACATCCGCCTTATTCTATTTTATTGAAAGGTCTTATTAATATTGACCTTTATTACATCCGAATACATTGATCTACCTATGTGCGGGTTAGGACCTTAACAGATAATTTTTCATTAGGGGGAAATGATAGGGATCATTCCCACATGTTTTTCAAATCTCACACCATGGTCCAATATACTCCAATATACTGCGCAAATAATAGACACTCATTCTCATGACGACATTATGTCCTACACATTGTACACCAGACATCATCTCTTTTCTCCTTTCCTTTATTTTCATTCAACTGGAATGTTAAGTTCTTTAGATCTTGTCTCATATCTTCCACAACTGGGTTTTCATGCTTGTATTGATTGTCCTCTAATTGTAAAAATTCTTGCAAACCCTTAGCCTAGCTCTAAATTTTATGTTGTCTCAACAATACTTCAAGTGTGGAAACAAAGAATTCACAAACAAGTGTCTATGTTGCATATCAGTAATAGGGTACTTTAACTTACCTTTTAGCCTCTTGAACTTCTAGTTCACTTCCCAGACTAATTCTCATGTTTCTTCTTAATATCTATCATTTCATTCATGAACAAGTCCTCTGAAATAGATTTCTAAAATTCATTGATTAGTTTCCTCTTTACTTCTGCAACACTTGTAGGTCCTCTTGTTGGGTTATTTCTTAGAGCGATCCATGTACCAATATAGTGCGTGATCTCTGAATGTGATTTCCAATTGTGCAAACTTTATATATTCATCTATAATCTGATTTGTTTCCTATATCTTCTCACAAATAAACAAATTCTTTTCTGGGCCATATGAGTCATCCCCTCAGAACTCTGGTAATCTAATAGTTGGATCTTGTCCCATCATTGTGAAATTTGTTGTAATACCACCTCTGCACAGTGTAGATACTTGACTACTACTTTATAAACTCACACTTCTTCTTGAGTTTACATTGGACCCACGTCCTGTAAAAAAATTTCTACTACTAATCACTTGTTGGTTAATCATTTTTTCTTCTTCAGATTTCTTAGTCGCACATGGGGTTGTGGGTTCCACACTAATTCATATCTGTAATGGAGATCCTTCTTTTGCACCGGACCCTTGACCTCTGGTTTTCCTCTTATATGCGGTGTGAAAAATATCCTCAATCATCCCCATGGCGTGAATATCCTCTACCTCTTCCTCATCATTGTCCAATCCCTCTCATTCAACTACTGCCCTCTTCTTACTCTTCATATTATAATGGTAGGATCATCTATTGTGTGTCAAACCTACTTTTCTTATGATCTCCCTATTCTATTCATCATCCATCATGATGGGGTCCATTTTTACCTTCTTCTAGCTACTCTCCATAGCCTTCTCCATATTTTGGATCTTCCTTAGTGCTTCCCCCATATACCCCATGCACATAGAGTGATCTAGTTGTCTGATTCCATGGTCACCATGCCTTTATCATGTAGTAAGATCTTTATTGATGTGTAAAGTGATGTTATGTACCTCCCTTTGGGTCCCCTCAAGAAATCATTCTCTGTAGAAGTATATGACTATTTTTTTGTTCCTACTGCAAATTCAGTAATAAACCTCATAGTAATACTATCTAACCAAAAATCTATTGTGCACGTGAATTTGTTATTAAACCTTTCCAATCGCACAATATTTTCAGCAGTCCACTCTACTAGCCTGATCAGATTAGTTGGATGGGTATCTTTCAATTTCAATATCCACTCTTGTTTTAATTCTGGAAAATAACAAAAATATGCTTCATGCAAATCAATAAACACATACCTCTATAGATACTGTAGCGGTGTGTACCTGGAACCCTTATTATATTTCTATGCAAACTCTAGTTTCTTTATCTACAACTATCTTTCAATATCTTGCTTTGTATGATTCCATAGTCTAGACATCCCTTTCTACCATTGCATCTTCTTCACATAACCCCTTCCAAGTTGTCCTTTTGAGTTCCAACCAACAATGAAACCATTTGTTGGATGTATGGGTTGACTCGGGTTCTACCTTAGTTCTCCAACAAAACCCATTCACCATTGGCCCTTCTAGTAAACCAGAAGGCTACATCATGCATAGAGTGCATAACGTAGTCTCACCTGAGATGCCTTATGGGTGACTGCAACATGTAGATGTTTGTGGCCATGGAAAGGGTTGGGGATGTTCTTTTTACTTCTCTTCTATTTTAACACATGTTCTACCATAAAATTCATCAGATCTATCGTCTATTATGCATACTCATTTTAGTGTGTGCTGCAAATAAACCCTAATAGATTAATTTATCTAACCATTCATTTATAATTGAAGAAACAACAAAAAACATTTAGATGCATTGACACACATGATTTTACCATGGTTTACCCCCGTGGGATACATCCACAAAAATCTTCTACGTTATTCATTCTTCATCAAAATAGTGTTGCATGCATTAAATCTTATGATTTAAGAATGGTGCAAGTGAGGTTGACCAACTTCACACCAAGCTCCATGGCTTGCGACCCGACCCTCAGTTACATATCAACACTGACTCCACCTGAGCTCTAGAGCTCTCAACAACACAAAGACTTAGACTCATTTGTTCTACACTATGGTTATTCATACATTGACACATTTAGCTTCCTTTTACATCCTTTATTTATACTACAAAAGATGGGTTAAAACCCTTACATTGACAAAAAACCCTAATTTATAACATTCATCAGATCTATCGTCTATTCTACATACTCATTTTAATGTGCGCTGCAAATAAACCCTAATAGATGCATCTATCTAACCATTCATTTATAATTGCAGAAACAACAAAAAACATTCAGACACAATGCAACACATGATTTCACTGTGGTTCACCCCTTGAGGCTACATCCACAAAGATAATGTGCTTTATTCATTCTTCATCAAAATAACATTGTGCACATTACATCATATGATTTAAGAATGGTTCATGTGAGGCTGACCAACATCGCACCAATCTCCAAATATTGCGACCTGATCCTCAGTTACAACTCAACAATGACTCTATGTGAGCTTTGCAGCTCTCAACAACACAAATACTTAGACTCATATTCAAAAATATGCTCCAAAAGTATGTTCTACACTATGGTTATTCATAGATTGACACCTCTAGATGCCTCTTACATACTTTATTTATACTGAAAAATATGGGTTAAAAACCTTACATTGACAAAAACCCTAATTTCTAAGTGGAATCCACTTGTCCACATTCTAACTCATGCACGGTTAGTCTTCTATCCAACTGTTCCCTACACTAATCTTCCTTATTTCGTGGATCACTACTTCCTTTTACCTTTATTTCACTTTTCTTCCTTATTTTCTAACACACACTACTTCCTTTGGTCCATTCTTCCTCGCTTACTATGCTTCACTCCCAAAATGGCCTGCTCCAACACACAACTATCCTCGGAAGTAATTTGGTCTTGGTCCATCAACATACTTAACTCATGTTTGTTTTCTCGAAATAAATGAGTGTATTTTTTCATTCTGCCAATCAATTGCTCCAACCGATTGATGATATTGACCTAATCGATGACATAAATTTTCACATGCCCTCATTCCACAACAGTTATCTTCTTTAACTCATCCTTGTATCCGTTAACTACTGGCTAGAAACCTGTCGATACTCCATCTATCAACCAAAATTGTATGGGAGAGATGAAAGTTGGTAATCAAATATCAACCATTGATTGGTTCATATTCTCCAACACCAAATGGAAATACTCCCATTCTTCTCCCACTCTATATCTTGGTTCATCCATGATCCTTTCCTAGTGCTTGGCCCCCAAATTCATTTGAGCTAATTGTTCATCCAACAATAGCTCTATATTGTGGTCTTCTACCCTTTTTTCCTTTTGCACTTCTCAGATGAAATTGACTCTTTCTAATGCACTAGTTCTCTTCTCATCCCACCAAAGCACCTCCTTGTAGGTAATTCCAAATAGTAGGGAATTCTCTTGAAGAGAAACTAATTTCATCACTAAGTCTTCTCATACTTTGAGATGTTTGTTGTGCTTTTCGAGAAGGTACTTTTTAAAGTTTTCCACCTCTCTAGTTTCTTGATATTATTGCACTTGATGTTTGAGGGAGGATATCTCAATCTTGGCTTGTTCCATCTCTCTGTCTTTTGTAATTTCCTTTTCAAATGAAGCATGTGAGATGTCCATGACTGTTGAATAAATTTGGCTCATCTTGGATTTCTTAGTATATATTATGACCTCTTTCTGAGGTGCATATCACACCATTTTTCACTGTGGTCTTCCTCTTCAATATAGATATTCTCTTCTTATCATAGGTAATAGAATCCAAGTCAAACACCTCCTCCATTGGTTGAGAGATGGTTTTATCACCCCAGGACAATATATTACTCAAATTTCCAAGAGTATAAAAACGTTTTGAAATAGGGTCTTAGGTTTTCTCCTTGACTAGAGAATATTTTTTTGTACCTCTGTCTTACTCACTGATATTCTCTTTGTCTATGGTAGTCTCATGGGGGTTATCCTGAGTTTATTCCCCTTTATTATCTCCCACAACTAATGATCCATCTAGTAAACATTCATCCGGCTTCTCAGTATCTATATTATTGTTTGGAACTTTCTCAGGAGTAGTGTTGATATCCTGTTTCTTTTCCTGACCATGCTCTAAACCTCCTCCACATGTTGCATTACCATTTCTTTGGTTGTTTTGATGCTCACCATCCTGATTAGTTTGAGCATCCTAAACACCTATGTCCCATTCTTAATTTTAAAGCAAGGGCACCTCCAAGTCCTGTCCACTAGGTGGGTCTTGGTCATGCTCACTACTAGTTGATGAAATGCCATCATTGTTTGGTTAGAAGTGTCATCATTATTTGAGTGAGTGGCCTGCTCACTGTCACCCTTTTATGTCTCCACCTTCTTCTCACCTACCGGGTCTTCTGGGGGCTCCTTTTATTTCCATTTTCATTTATAATGGGGACAATAGTCTCCTCCCCCTTCTCCTCTTTTTTTATCATATCAATAAGTCTTTTAGGTTTCATCCTAGTGGTATATTTTTATTGGTCTTCCTTAAAAGTCTTCCCTTGTTCTTTGCTCTCTCTTTCTAGCCTCTATAATTACTCCTTCTTCCCTTGTTTTTATTCTTCTTCATGTATTATTTTTAGCTCATTTACATGTTCTTTCTCATGCTTTTTCTGTTAAGCCCTAAATAGTGGCACATTACCCCTTAATTGGGGTACATTACATTAGTAATTCTATTTTATTTATGTCGTCTTGGGTCCATTAGTTGTAATTGTACCTCGTAGTCTCCTATATATACCAAGGAGACCTTTTCATTTGGAATCATATTGTGTTTGGACATTTATGTGGTGTATAAGGAGGTTTCCCCCTTGAAGAGGATTATTATTTGAAATGATCTCTTTGTCAAGGCATTGAGTATTTATTCTGAGTTTTTTTATGTTATTTTGATATTTGGTTCTTAACATTTGGTATCAAAGCTCAAGATCTTAGTGTTTCACTATTGCATCTAAGACACCTTGGAATTTTTGCTATAATATTTTTTCTAAGATGTTTCAGAAGGAACCCATTCGAGGATATTTATTAGATGGATCAAGGTACATGGGGTTCAAATTTACACTCCTGAGGCCTTATACTTTCAGATATGTAACCTATGTAAGATAGGGTTTTGGAATCATCCTAAATTTAGTCATCATGAAATGTTCACTATAAAAATTTTCCTATAGTGTTTCAGAGCATGAAACCTAGAGGCTATTCATAGACATTATCAGGGTAGAATTGATAAAAATTTCATCTTCTGGGTCATCCTCCTTTTTTAGATGCACCCTGTGTAAGATAGGGTATCTCACTAGTCATATTAACTAGTCTCAAACATGTGTTCTAGGTAAAACAATGATATCTTCTTCAGTGAGTATCCAAATTATGTGAGACTAGTTGAATTGGATAGTGGATAGTCTGTAGTATTTCTGGTGCAAGTTTCATAATCAAATATCAAATATTGTGTGCTTGGCACACTTTACAAGCATGGTCTTCTGGAAGGGACAAAAATTGGAAAGGTGTGGGGAATTTACCATAACCTCCACTTCTCACATCCAATTTTGACCAGACACATGGAATTACAGAGAAGGCATATTAGAGAACTAAAAAATGAAATTTTTAGACCCAAAAGGGATAAAATTTTGGAGATATAGAAGGAGAAAGATCGTCTTGCAGAAGCAACTCAAAATCAAGGTTTAAAGTGATACTTGGCCAACATGCCACCAAAAAAGGGAACTTATACACCAAATAAGCCTCCAGACAATCCTACCTGGACTCTTTATGAAGGTGATGAAATGCACAGGGACATAAATCATTTACAAAAGAAGACAGTAACAAAAGACGAACTACAAGGGATGATGGATTCAACTGAATATAAGTTGGAGGAAATAATGGATATTGAGATGGGTGGTTTAAAAAGTTAGATCACGGAAGGATTGAAAAAATTCATAATAGAGAGGCCACATGAAAGTGAAATGTATCCCATGAAATTCATGATGAGGACACAAGGAAGATGAATCAAGACTGGAGAAACTCGAACTTTGGTTTGAAGACCAACCACTTTCCTAAGATGGATATGAGGAAGTTTGATGGCAAGGATCCAATCACATGGATACTTCAGATGGAACAATTCTTTGATCTACATGATGTTCCACATACACATAATGTATGAATTCCTTCTTTATATTTAGAACCCAAACAATTTGTGTGGTATCGGTGGATTTTTTTTTGGAAATCACTTGTCACTTGAACAATTTTCACGGAAGAAATGATACCACACTATGAGGATACAAGGGACAATACATTCTTTAGCTAATTTATAAATCTCAAGAAAAAGGGTTCAGTTGTGGAGCATATTGAAAACTTCCAAAGATTGAATATAAAGGTAACATATATTCCAAATGAGAACCTGATTGATTTATTCATAGCAACTTTAAAGGATAACATTCAACATGAGGTTTTCCTTTGGGAACCCAAATCATTGGAGAATGTGTTCATGGTGGCGAGAAATGTTGACAGTAAAAATATGGATATGGCTACTAGAAGGACCTCTACTAGCATATATCAAGATGATAATGTTCCTTTTTCTAAAACACCTCAACCTAGTCGACAATTGAAGGAAACAAAAGAAAAAGGTTAATGCTTTAATTCTGACAACAAATACAGTAAGGGACAAAAGTGTGGTGAGAAGAAATTATTCTACATAGATTGTGAATAGAAAGAAGAAGAAGAAGAAGAAGAACCATCTCAAGATCAAAGCGTAGAAGAGATTTATTTTGAAGAGTTGACTCCCACAATATCATGTAATGCATTGGATGGAATTAGCGCTCCTCAAACCATCAAGATCGAAGGATATATCAAAAAGGAAAAGTTAATAGTTCTAAATGATTCTAGTAGTACTCATAAATTAGCCAAAGATCTCAATTGCTTTCTATAACTAGCGCCAAAGTTTCAAGTAATGATTGAAAATGGAGGAACTATTAATTGCACAGGAAAATGCCAGAAGATCAATCTTACTATGGGGGAATATATAATGAATAATCCGATGATTTCTATACCCATGGGTGGTGTTGATGTCATACTAGCAGTTCAATGGTTATAATCATTGAGAACAATGGCTTTTAATTTTCACAAACCTTTCATGAAATTTTCATTGGAAGGAAAGGTAATTGAGTTAAGGGGTATCGCAGGGAAACCATTTAAGGTGATAATCTCTAATGGCATGAAAAAATATTGAAAAATGGGAATCAGGGTGTAATTGTACAACTATGCTCACTATATGTTCAAACATCTAAGCCAACTATTCCCCTAGATCTCCAAGGGATTATTGATAAGAATTCCAAATTATTTGAAGATATTCCTAGAGGTATTCCACCCACTCAAAATAATGATCATGATATTGACCTAATTCCTGGGAGTGTCCCTCCTATCATTAGGCCTTACATATACCCTTATGCCCAAAAGAGTGAAATTGAGTGTATGGTTGAAAAAATGTTAGAGGCTGGAATTATTAGACCTAGCCAAAGTTCTTACTCTGCACCGGTGGTAATGGTACTCAAGAAACAGGGCTCATGTMATATGTGTCAAGATTATAGAGAGCTCAACAAGATCACTATTAAAGATAAGTTTCCCATTCYCRTCATTGATGAAATGTTAGATGAACTACATGGAGAAATMTATTTCACAAAGTTGGATCTTCRTTCAGGGTATCATCATATTAGAATGAAGGAAGCATATATCCCMAAAACAACATTCCGAACTCATGAAGGCCATTATGAATTTTTGGTCATGCCTTTTGGCSTTATGAATGCACCTTCCATGTTCCAAGGGTTGATGAATTCCATTTTCATGTCATTCCTTTGAAAAATTTTGTTAGTATTTTTTGATGATATACTAATCTATAGAAAGTCTTGAGAGGATAATGCTCGACATGTTGACAAGGTGTTGCAACTACTAAAGGAGAAACAACTATATGCCAAACCATCCACATGTTTCTTTGGGGTGAAGGAGGTAGAGTATTTGGGTCATATTATATCTCATGAAGGTGTCAAGGTAGACCCTAAAAATATTAAGGCCGTGATGAACTGGCTAATTCCCCAAAGATTGAAGAATCTTTGAGGATTTTTGGGTTTGATAGGTTACTACTGCAAGTTTGTTCGAAACTATGGAAGAATAAAAACACCTTTAATGGAATTAAATAATAAGGATTAATTTTCATGGACTTCAAAGGCAACTAAAACTTTTGAACAACTTAAAGAGGTGATGTGCAAATATCCTGTCTTGACCACACCAGACTTCACAAAAAAAAATTATTATGTAATGCGATGCCTTGGGAAATGGCATTGGTGTTGTTCTAATGCAAGAAGGAAGGCCCATTTCTTTTGAAAGTCGGCCACTCAAGGGAAATGACTTACACAAACCCATTTATGATAAGGAAATGATGGAAATACTACATGCAATGAAGAAATGGCGCCCTTACCTAATAGGTAGGAACTTCAAGGTCAAAACAAATCATGATAGTCTTAAATACTTCTTCGAACAAAGAATATCTTCATAAGAACAACAAAAATGGGTGATGAAGATGTTGGGTTATGATTTTGAAATCATCTACAAAAAATGGAAGCAAAATGTTGTGGCAAATGCACTCTCAATAAAGGATGAATATGGTGAGGCATTTCTATGTGCTATCTCGGTCATACAACCTAATTGGATAATAGAAGAAAGGAATGAATGGAAGAATGATGAAAACATGTGGGCTCTCATTCAAAAGTTACAACATGATTCTAGTGCATCAAATACATTTCCATGGAAAAATGGTTCACTGTGGTACAAAGATAGCTTATATTTATGTAAGAACTCCTAACTCAAACAAAAGGTATCTTGGAATTCCATACCTCTCCAATAGGAGGGCAATTGGGATTTTTTAAAACCTACCATAGGGTCAAGAAGGAATTTTTTGGGATGGCCTTAAAATTGGTGTTCAAAGGTTTGTGGAACAATGTTTGTTTTGAAAACAAAATAAGGTGGAAACAATTAAGACCCTAGGTATTTTACAACCATTATCCATCCCAAGTCAGTGTTGGGAGGAGGTTTCCATGGATTTCATCACAGGGTTACCGAAGTATGAAGGAAAGAGTGTCATCATGGTGATTGTTGATAGAATGACCAAGTACACGCAATTTTTTTTCACTCTCTCATGCTTTCAAATCCAGTATAGTTGCCATTGAATTCATGGAGATAGTTCAAAAGCTACATGGAATCCCAAAGATTATTGTAAGTGACAAAGATCCCATCTTCATTGGACATTTTTGGAAAGAATTATTTTATTTTTGGGGTACTCAATTGGCTCATAGCTCATCTTATTATCCTCAATATGATGGACAAACCTATATAGTGAACACATGTTTGGAAGGCTACCTTTGTTTCTTTGTCTCTAATAAACAAAAACAATGGTTCAAATGATTACCCTTGGCAGAATGGTGGTATAAGACTTCCTTTCATACTGCAACAAAAATGATACCATTTATGGCACTCTATGGATATCACCCACCTTCCATCACTTCTTCTCTAAAATAAAAATATAAGGTTCAATTAGTGGAATATCACATTGAGCATCAACAACAAGTTCTCCAACTCTTAAAGGACAACCTGATCATGGCACGAAATTGCATGAAACAACAAGCAGATCAACATTGTAGTGAAATAAGTTTTGATGTAGGGGATTGGGTATTTTTAATACTAAAACCATACAAACATATTCCCCTCAATAAAGATAATAAGGATAATAAATTATCACCAAATTATTATGGCCCTTATAAGGTGTTGCAAAATATTGATACTATGGCATACAAATTGGAGTTGCCTGCATCTTTACTATTACACCTAGTTTTCCATGTTTCATGCTTAAAGAAGGTTATAGGTGACAAGATCCCATTCAAAAATAAGTTGATATAACTTGACAATGAAGGAAAACTCATATTGGAGCTTGAAGCTATCACTAACACAATAATTCTCCAGCTAAGGAATGGATCCATTTCAAAGTATATCATTAAGTGGAGGAAACTACCTGCTGAAGATTCCACTTGGGAAGATGATTCTTTTATACAGAATCATCCAAAATTACTCAAGCATTGTGGACAACACTTGTATGAAGGGGAGGGTTATGTTAATCCCTAAATAGTGTCACATTACCCCTTAATTGGGGCATATTACATTATTGATGTTATTTTATTTATGTCGTCTTGGGTCCATTAGTTGTAATTGTATCTCGTAGTCTCCTATATATACCAAGAAGACCTTTTCATTTGTAATCATATTATGTTTCGAAATTTATGTGGTGTATAAGGAGGTTTCCCCCTCGAAGAGGCTTATTATCTTAAATTCTCTCTTTGTCAAGGTGTTGAGTACTTATTCTGAAGTTTTTTTATGCTATTTTGATATTTGGTTCTTAACATTTTATTTAACTCTTCTTCCATTTATCGGGCATGTTCCTCTTCATTTCTATTTATTTTTATATGAAATAATTTTTTCTTTGTTCCCTTTCTACTTTCATCCTCCTTTCCGAAAGTGTTTTTTGTGATGCTTCATCTTCATATTTATTTTTCTATTCTTCTTCTAGTCTTATTTCTTCTACTTGTTCCCTCAAAATTATTTATTGATTTTCTTGCAAAGCTTGTTTTTCCTTCTCTTCTTTGAGCCTCTTACCTTATTCCTTTTTCCCTTTATCAGTTCCTTTGTTGGAAGAGATTCCAATATTGATCATTTTGATTTGTTCTTAGAAAGGTAAAGAGGAAAAAATAGCTATGTTTGGGTTGGCTCTCCTCTTTTCCACCTCTTGCTAGTCTTGGGCATTCTCGATAAACAATTCATCTTCCCACTTCTCATGAGTGTATGGATGGTTCAAGAATTCTTCCTCAATGTGCCTTGAAACTAAGCCTTTAGGGTCATTCTTCCTAAACCTCCTTGTCATAAACCTATATTCCAAGTGTGTTCTTCCTTTTCATGTTTATAATTTGTTACCATGTAATACCCCACCTAAACTCCATAAGGGATAAATAGTATTTTCTTATCTTTCACAAGAGTGACATTGAATCCCTACATGATGGAATGATAGTAGAGCTCTTCAATTACCAATTTGTTAGGTACATATACTAGCAACAGGTGTGGTGGGATAGTGGTCCCATAGATCCTCAAGTATGTATTCCTCTCTCCCAGATACCAATTTCCATTTCATGTCAAGATCCTCTTCGCATGTTTGGAAAATCTACATTATTGTCCAAAGATTAGAAAATAGAGTTTGGGTATGAAGAAATCACAGATCCAAGAATAAAACTTCTTATATCTACTCTCCCAAATTATGTCGAAGTATACATGGATAGGTAATTCATAAATCTTCCAGCTAATTGATAGCCTAGGGAAGGTATTTTTGGCACAAAACACATCTAGGAGGAAGGATACCATATGAAAAGCAAGATGATCACCAAGATTTGGTGAATGTGCTTGAGTGATCCTCATACTAAGTTGTTTGGAAATAATACCTCCCCAATTGAAATTTCTACCCCACATCACTACATGGTAGGCCAATGGTAGCCAAGTTTTAGAGTATTGAGAACAATCCCTTTCCCAATATAACCTAAACAATAGGATCATGACATACATATATGAATCTCTCAAACTAGTGATGGCATACATTTTGATGGATTGATTGAGGAATTTCTTGTCTTCTTTCCACCAACTACCTAGTATCTTGTTGGTGTCATACCTTTCATAAAATGAAATAAAAAATTCTTTGTTGAGGTAGTCATGTGGTTTTGGAAATTTGTAATAAGTGTTGATATCCTGGGGAAGAAAAATATCCTATACATTCCCCCCTATCGTTTATGATCCTATAGTTTTGCGATTTTTTGTGGATAATAACCCACGCCATCAATTATATGCAAGGCATGAAAGGTGCTCTTGCAATTGCAGACTGTAACAAGGACCTTTTAATTGTAGGGAACACCACAACATCCACTTCCGTAATCTTCTGGTTTTTATGCGAGGTTCATTTAGGGTAATATTCATTATTAAAATTTGTAAATAAATCAGTCTAGGAGGAATTGGAACCTGTGTAGAGACCCGACCCCCCATGTATGGTTCTATGTCCCCAAACAACGACATGACCATTAAAATATTCTTCAGGGGAAGCCTAATGAGGGTTTTTTTTCTCTTGTACATCAAGGTTTTCTCCACTCATAGAGGCACAAAACTAGAGCCAAATTCAACATCCTCGGACATCGTCCTTGGATTCTTGGGTGTTATTTGTGTAGGAGATCTTCTTAGAGGAATCATGTCTACAATTAAAAAATCCATGGTAAGAAAAAAATATAATAACGCTCTTAAATATTGATTTTGCATAACACAAACATACCTGTCACCAAATGATGTTGAAATTCACTAAAATAGAGCTTACTTGAAAAAAAGTTTCTTAGCATGTTATTACTAGTCAGCTAAACTTCTCAAAAGCAAGTTAAGAAAGGTGGTGCAATCTTCAATCGTATAAAATAGAATCGAACATGCAGACACACTCGATCGACAAACCAACTTATCTAAGTCACTAATGCATCAAATTTGGGGGGGGGGGGACCAAATATTAGGCCATGGGAGAGATATTTGCAGAGTTATCACACTTTAACATAGTGTATGTACTTCTCGTCATCCTTTAATGGATTATTTGATACGTGGAGGTGACTATCGATAATGTTTCATATTTTTTAGCTTCACACACTGTAAATTAGCTAGGTTCAAGGGGGTCATAAATATCCATGCATGATTCATAATAACGTCGATCTGGTTATAAACACCTGCAACTATAGAGAGGTGGTCAGTTGAGCACATGTGTGGGTAACATGGAATACAAATGGAACATGTAGAAACCAAATTTTGGAGCTATATGTTGACTCATCAAGGGGCCCAATTTAATAATGAGGAAAGAAAGTTATATGATTGGTGATATGATGGCTCAAATCTAGCCTGTATTTTTTTATCGGACGATCGAAAACATTTTACATGTGAGGAAGCATCGGGCATCGAGTGTGAGTGAGAGTGAAATGGATGAACCATGGGGTAGGTAAGGTGATATGTCAATAGTTCATTGGTATATAAGTAAGGTAATGTGTTTATGTTCCCACCCTAAGCACGAGGCAGGGATGAGCCATAAAGTTATAGAACCTATTTTCCAAATTCCTTTAGTCCTTTTATCATATGGAAATTATTATCTTAAGTATAAAACCCATCTATCATCAGGTACATGTGAGGGCATGCTAAGTGGAGGATTCAGTCGATCCAGCCGATGACCGATGAGTCCATCAATGTCAAATCATAAGCATGGATACCTTTTAACAAATAAAACACTGCAAACCACTTGACGGCTACTGAGCACATATACCGAGGCATGTCGTGGCGCTAACATTTCATGGTATTGATGATGAAATGAAAGTGTTACATGGTGTATGATCTGGCTCAAAGGTGAATGCATGTGGAAAGTGTATGAGTGGTGACTTGGCCTTAGTACAAATAACACATGGCATCCTCTGTGGAACCTGAATAACTTAGTAAAAGATATGTTCCCTTGTTATTCAATGGACAACTTATATTTACTAATGGTTCAGATTGGAAGGTGGGTGTTTTTTGAAGACTCAAAGGTTCACACTTAGGATTTTTTGCCAACCTCATCTAATGGAGTTCCAAACTTCACCCAGTAGTTGCATCAGGTGATGTGGGAGATATTAATCTCATGTGCATTACCATAGTGTATGGCCGATGAAAATATATTGATGGTTTGCGATTACTCAATAATAATATATTTGGGTCAATTACGATGATCTAATGGTCTATTCAAACATCGTGTCCCATCTCTATCTGATGCCTTCATCGACCCAATCCAAAAGAGAATAATTTTTCAGGATTATGTGTTTCACCTTTTGTTGCTTGGCCAATTGGTTTTAAAAATTATTGTTTCTCTTTATGGTTTAATGTGGGTTTCCGTTACTTATTCAAATTATGATAAAAACTAGCACAACAACTAAATAACTGTTGGGGAACACCAAAAGGATGAAATATATTAAATTTTACTATTGATTAACAAATAAACGGTTGAGCTCCATTTATTTGGTGTTAATATTTTAATTTATGTTAATCACTTGCATGGAAATCAGTTAGCTATCAAAGTAATTTTTAAATATGATTAGGTAAATGTAAAAAAATAAACACATAAACGAATGTCTTTATAATAGCTAGGAAGTTAATGATTGAAATCACAACCATTTATTTTGTGTGACTACTAAGAATATTCCAGCCATATCTAATCATGTCCATAGAAAACTTATTAAGCACTAAACCCCTATTAAATCTGCCTATTGTTAATAGGTGTACGCCTTTCAGCGTAAAAATATCTCAAGGAAAACAAATAAATTCAATTCAACAGAAAAATCCTAAGGAAGTTGATCAACGTAAACAAAATAAAAAACAAAGTAAAAAGTGGTACCTTAAAATTCCAAGATATTTTAAGGGTGTGTTGAGTGCTCAATAATGTAAATGTGTTGAACCTGCACAAAATAGATCTAGCTAGAAAATACCATAAACATTTGAAGAGATAAATTTAGAAAGAAGAAGCAAGAGAGAAATAATAGAAGAATTCTCATTAACCATATTCCACACTCAAATAGTGAATAATTTACAATAGATATAGGATACATAAGT
>JZKD02S1463804.1:72659-89548 GCA_000966675.3 Picea glauca
TTAAAATGTTCGATCCTAATATTATACAACATGTCATCCCGATGAAGCCCCAAACCTTACCCTTCCAACAGAAACTGAGGAAAATGCATCCTAAACTAGAACCCACCGTTCAAAAAGAATTGAATAAACTCCTAAGTGCTAAAATAATTTTTCCTGTTAGGCACACTCAATGGGTATCCAACCTTGTCCCAATACGGAAGAAAAATGGGGAAATTCGACTTTGTGTCGATTTTCGAAACCTCAACAAAGTGTTTGACAAAGATAATTATCCTATCCCTCCCATGGAACATATCCTTCAACAGGTATCTGGTTCCGAGAGGCTATCCTTACTGAATGGTTTCTCCGGATACAACCAAGTCTTGATGTCTCCGCCAGACCAGCTCAAAACTACCTTCCGTACCCCGTGGGGCACTTATGCTTATCGCAAAATGCCTTTTGGATTGATTAATGCTGGTGCTATCTTTCAGAGAGAAATGGAAATTTCTTTTAGAGGCTTAATCAATCACTTCGTAGTAGTTTACTTAGATGATGTGACCATTTATTCTAAAAACAAAGACGATCATCTAGCTCACTTACGAGCCGTTCTGCTACGATGTCATAAATATGGCATCTCCTTGAACCCCAAGAAGTCCATCTTTGCAGTAGAACAGGGTAAGCTCCTAGGATTCATTGTGTCTAGTGATGGAATGATTATTGACCCTGAGAGGACTCAAGTCATCACTAAACTTCCCCCACCTACCTCCCAAAAATCCATGCAGTCTTTCCTAGGCCAGATTAATTTCGTGAGAAGATTTGTCCCCAGTTTCTCCAAAATGGTCAGGCCTCTTCAGAACCTAATTAAGAAAGACACCCAATATCGCTGGGGACCCACAGAAAATCAAGCTTTTAATGACATAAAGAAGGCCATAATAGATGCTCCATCTCTCATGAGCCCTGATTTCTTTCAAGACTTTACACTCTATACTTTTGCCTCTCATCATTCCTATGTCGCAGTCCTAACTCAGAAGAATTCCAAGAATAACGAAGTACCCATCGCCTTTATGAGATTTTCTTTCAAAGGTGATGAACTTAACTACCCAGCGGTCGATCGGCAAGCCTACGCTGTTTTCAAAGTAGTTAATCATTTTTGATCCTATCTTTTGAAGTCAAGGATGAAGGTCATTGTCCCCTACCCTGCCGTAAGGAACTTGTTAGTGCAAAAGGAGTTAGGAGAGATGAGAGCCAACTGGGTCACCTCCTTGCAGGAGTATGACTTAGAGATCACCCTAGCATAGATCATGAGAGGCCAAGGGTTGTGTAAGTTGGTTGTTGATTCAGAAATAGGACAGCGAGAAGATAGTGATACGTCAAACCTAGAACAACGCGATCAAAGTTTGATTTGTTGCGCACAAAACCTTGTAAGTCCTTGGTACGACAATATTAGATACTGTCTTGAACATGGATCAGCACCCCATTACCTTGACCCCACCAAGAGAAGAGCGTTGAGACTAAAGTCCGCCTCCTTTCATCTAGTTAACGATATACTGTTTCGTCAAAATTTTGACGGTGTACTGATGCGTTGTCTCAAAAAAGACGAAGCAGAAAAATTCTTTCTTGAGTTGCATGGAGGAGAAGCTGGTGGTCACTTCAGTGGTGAAACCACTGCTCATAAGGTTTTAAGAGTCGGTTACTACTGGCCCATGCTTTTTAGGGATGCCCATACCTTATGTCGTAAATGTATTATCTGTCATAAAGCATCAGGGCGGTTGCAAAAACCAGCCTTCCCCTTGCAACCCATCTCAGTCGACTCTCCTGTCCAGTAATGTGGCCTTGATATCATAGGTCCTATTAACCCTCCATCCTCACAACAACACAAGTATATTGTGACAGCCATTGATTACTTTACTCGATGGTCCGAAGCCGCCACGCTAAGAACTGTTAACACAAGGCAGGTGATTGCTTTTCTGAACTCGAATATCATCACTCGTTTCGGTATCCCTGATTGTCTAGTATTTGATAACGCTTCATACTTTTCCTTTATTGAGATGAGTCAGTTCTCTTTGGAGAAAGGAATAAAGCTAAAGTATTCTTCTAGTTAATACCCCCAGGGAAATGGCTTAGCAGAATCAACAAACAAGAACTTGATCAAAATTATCAAGAGAACCGTGGCTGAAAATCACAAGAACTAGCACAATGCACTGCTGAATGCACTATGGGATGATAGGGTAACACCCAAAGCCGCTATAGGTAACTCCCTCTTTTTTCTCATTTATGGTAGAGAAGCCATTCTGCCACCTCACATTCTTCTTCCTTTGCTTCAATTGTCACAAAAAGTCCAAGAAGAAGATTGTCCCCCTTTAGAAAGCCGCATTAACGCTTTGATGAAGTTGGAAGAAGTAAGAACCCAAGCTAAGCATAAGTTAGATCAACATCAACAACTGATTAAAAGCTGGTTCGATTCTAATTCTGCTTCTGATAGGAATTTTGAAGTAGGCGATCTCGTTTTGAAGTGGGACAAACCGCACGAAGGGAAGGGTGAGCACACCAAGTTTCAAAACTTATGGCTTGGGCCATTTTTAATTGCTGAAAAGTTGGGTCCTAGTTCCTTTCAATTACAGAATCTTGAAGGGCAGTTTGACACCTATCCGGTGAATTTCCAAGCCCTAAAAAGATACTTCGCTTGATAACTACCCTTGTATATTATGTAAATATTTCTTTTGTTTGTATTTTCCGTTTGTTTTCTATTTTGGTTTTGATTTGAATTGATCAGTTTTTTGTGTTTTTTGAAAATTATGCATACCTGTGCACTGAGTCATTCAAACCAAGACCATAGAAAAATTTCTTCGCTGAAATAACTTCTGAAAGTTTTTACGAACATCAATGATATATTTCTCAAAACTGATATTTATGTTGGAAAATTTTGTTGTTTGAAAGAAGTTTATTGATTTCAATCTCCGAGCAAAGTTTGTCATGATCATCTATTATATTTTTATGCTGTCCCTTTTCTGTAAAGGAATGACTCAAAATATGTCTCCCTATCATAGAAGTTGTTTTTACAAATAAAACATTTCTGGAGCTGAATAAAGGACAGTGTTAAAAAAAATTATGAGGTCTGAAAAAATATGTTAAAATATCAAGATTATTAGCATCACCCCGCTCATATATATACAAAAGAAAACAAAATAAAAATATTAATAAGAGCTGTGGGAAGTGTTTGTAAACCCGTCAAGATACTGAACAGGTCCGCTGGCAGCGAGTAAATGCATGCATGGCGCCAAGACAACTTCATCGGGGTACTGAACAGGCCTGCTGGCAGCGAAGTAATGTTGGGTACATGAAAATCTATAAAAAAATTATAAGAAACCTCTTTAATGTCCTTTATTCTGATCTAGAACTTCTTCACAGGATATAGATGTCAGAGTGGGTTAAATGGAAACCCTTTCGAGGCTATGGACGCCTTCTAGCAGCAATGGCCATGCCAATAGTATTGAATATTTTATCATTAATATCGTGACTTACGGATCTTAAGACTATTATTAGTTTTCATCTTTTAAAACATCACTGGAAAAGATGGTAAATGATGATGTTTGTACGATTTTCTGGTCGTTGTTTTTGAGTTGAAATTTTCTTTGCTGTCCTAATCTGAATTTATTTCTTTTGACAAAGATAACTGCTTCTACCAGTGTGTCGCCATTGTTGGCAGCCAATTCAATTTTTTCTATTGCCCTATAAGCTGCCTACACCTATGTCTTCTGAACTTCAAATTGTCATCGCATTTTGCAAACAAACGATATTTTCATTTCTTGCGACACTTGTAAATTGGTCTCCATTTAGTTTTTCACGACTGTAAGCGTGAAAACCCCTCCATCGTTATTTGAACTATCTTTGTATTGGTATTTTGAGTGGCACTTACCTTTGGTTTATCACGTGGCTAAAAGGATTTTCGAACTATGCCTATTTGGACGTTCTTACTTTGATTGCGCAACTTGATTTTATTAAACTGGTAAGGCATTGAGCATATGGATTTATATTTTTTAGACTTGCCTAGTCATTGAATTACATAGGGGTCATGGTTTATTTTTGTTTATATATATATAATGTGGTCCTTATGTTAAAATTTATATAGCTCTTGGCTTGTCAATTTTATGAAATCGATTGTCACCATGTTTTTAAAAAACTTTGATTACACACTAATACGATGGCACATATTTAACTTTTGGGTTTGATTCCACGTTGAATGACAATGGTTTGAAAATCTATGGTTAATGGCGCGTTGGCATATTACTCATCGTTTGATTCTTTGGTTATATGAATGATATGGTTTTGTGTTATGATTGATTGAATAGAGGATTAATTGGCGGTTGTACTTTGCCATTACTATTATGCATGGCGGTGAATAATCCCACCACCCTCGCATGCATACATTAATGCTTCCCCTTTGATCGTTCATAGTGGTTAGACCGAATGACTCTGCTCATGTGTGCTAGTGTTTTCGACCCAAACCCTTACCATGTGCTCGCACCATGGATCCAGTCGTGAGGGATGAACCAAATGGTAGCCAGGCTCTGTTGATGTTTGACAGTGCCCGCAGTGACCTTGAGGAAGTTGGATGGCTCCCGTTCATACAAAAATTTGATGGTTTTAACCTCTGCATTGCTCGGCAATTCACTTTAACCTTTGATGGTTGTTAAGCCAAGGTCGGCGATGTTCAATTGCAAATTGATGAGCAACTTGTAAGCCTTGCTACGGGTTTTCCTATCACTGGACAACGATGGTCCAAGAATTTCAAAGTGCAAGAGGTCCCTTGGACTCTACTCGTCCAGTCATGTAAGGTTAGCTCTTGTAATAAGGGTTTTCCCGTGACCATGCTAAAACAACGTTGGCATGAGTTGTTGATGATTATAAAATAGTTTATCACATGCGAAGGTTGGTACGGGTTTGTTTTCTTACACCACCTTTGTTTGCTTATGGTTTTCATGGGTTATGAGCTTAATATGCCTTATTACTTGCACATAAGCTTGTTTAAAATTTCTAAGAAATATAAAAGGAACCAGGCTGATAGCAGCCTCTTTCACTATGTGCTGGTTAAAATTATTGTCGTCTGTCATTTGGGGTTACACGGAGACTATTGGAATGATTTTCTTGCTCGCAATGATTTTGAGGATTGAAACCCTCCATAGGTTGACAAACCTGTGGTGAGCAAAGACAAGACTATACCCATGGTACCCTACAGTATTCTGTTACCTAAACCCTTTGCCGACTCACCTATCGACCTACCCCACTCTGTGACCAAGGATGACGAGACTGTTAAGCCTGTGGGAAAGAAGCCTAAATCCAAACCTATTGCAAATTTCAAAGGCAAAAAGAACACCCGTTTAATCTCTCGAATGGCGAGGAGCAAGCCAAAACCTCCTGTCAACCCTGACCCTATCGTATTAAGTGAAGACTCTGACTCGGAAGTGGAGCGTTTCCTGGCTAGTGAGTACCCTTATTCGGAAGGTCTGTGTGCCAAACCCTCATATGACTTCGTGTCAAACCTACCACCTTGCTTGCAAAACGACCCTAACTACCCAGGCATTAAGCTACCTTGTGAAACCCCCGGTCTTTCATCTAAACCCACTCCTGCTCTGTCGAAGCCTACAGTGCCACCCTGTGATCAATGCGGCTTATGGTTAGAGAGATATTATCTTGATGTGTCGATGCTACAGTCAAAGATTAAATCTTTGGAGGACCAGGTTACACTGCTTACCCGTCAAAAGGCTGAGCTACAGACCAATGATAAGAGACAAAGAACGACAGGCTCCATTTTGTTTAAAAATGTGGAATCGGCCACGACTGTGGTGAATTCTAAGATGGTGTAATTGGATAGCCTCGTCACACAGGTATGTGTAATATCAATCATTTTTGTAAATAGTATGAGTTTATATAACAATTCAAATTTGGTTTGAATAGCTCTGTTCAACATTGATTGGTTTCGTTACATTGTATACTTAGCCTTTCTTTGACTGAATGGAATTTCGTTTCCCAGTTTAGTTTCGATTGGATTTCCTTCGATTTGATTGATCGTGGTATGGATTGGATTGGTTTGATTTGGCTTAAATTGGATACTCTGTTTTCGATTGAAGTCATTGGTATCTGTTATAAACACAAGTTGTTTCTCATATTCGATTCTGGACATAATCACATTTCGTTTTGATTTCATGCTATGTTTGGTGACAATTGTGATATGGTTAACTGTTACGGTTTCATGTACATATGACTTTCGACCAAGCTCGAATACAGTTAGGATTATGTTTAATGTGTTTCTGCTTTATATGCACCCAAATTGTGAATAGATATGATTCATAACAGTTATACCCAGTCGGTTGACTCGTGTTGGTTTATGCCACCATGTTATCATTTCGATTCATATTGCAATGAATATACTGTTTAAATTTGATTTGAGGAACGAAAGTGACTATACCCAGGATCACGACTTGTTTCTATATTTAACTCAGTCACGATTTTTTTCGATTGTTTCCGAGTTTACGATTATCACTTATGTCGATCTGATGATGGTTGCGATCACTATTTGATCTTGTCTGTTGACTGTGTAACGCTCAGTGATCAAAATCTATGGTGAATTTTGGTTGATGTTGTTATGAATGTTTTATTTACCCATAACCGTAACAGTCTTTCCATCTTTGTGTTTAATAAAAACAACAAGAATCTTATACTACATTATTATAGCTATAACGAATGGATTATGATTGTGTTGGATTAGATCGTATCGCACATGATATGACTCACTATGGATTTCATTTGACATGAAACAGTCTTGATATTGTTTGACCCGATTTTATGGAAAAATGAAACAGAGTATCCTTACCCCTGTTTCGATTAAATCACTTTTGATTATGTTTTATATTGAATGATAAAATCATTTGAATCTTTAGTGATTCGTTTTGAATGATCCATTGAAAGAAAATCAGATTTGATTCTTTTAAAAAAGATTTGATTTGATTTCGATTCTGGTCCTGTATGCTATTTTAGACTAGCTACAGAATCAGATGATTCTGTAGCTAAGTCTGTAGAATCAAATTCTTATTGTTTTGTTGATGAAATACCTTTCTAACTTGATATTTTTGGTCTATTGCAGATAAATTCGAACTTGCAGTGGATTTGATGAGCAGTTAGGGGATATTTCAAATATTTCACTTGCATTTTAGTTTCCTAGTTTAGTTGATTTTTGGGATATCTCCCAGATTATGTAAAACAGTTTGATATTATCCACAGGGAGGTTTTACCCTGTGGAGAGACTTATATATACTTATGATTTTTGTAATAATTGATCATCCTCATTTGTGGGAGAACAAGGATATGGAGTTTTAATACAGACTGAGGTAGAATTTGGTGTTTTGTTACAACTTTAGCTTCTCATTATATCAACATTTTGTTTCATGTTGTGTATATCAATTTGTATCTGGTTAATGACTACTTTAGCTATCTTAATCATGTGCAAATGATATAATTTTAATCACTATAAGTCGTATCTGATTTCTTCCAAGCATTTAAAAAGCATAGCAATTGCTTAGTTCAACTTGTGAACAATAGATTTCTCTTCTTCATGAGTTGAATTATAAAATATAAGTTTTTGCATAACAAGTTTCCCTTATTGCAGAGATTTATAAATCATAAAATTGTTATGATTTTTTATGTATTGTTTGTCCTATAAACAACTCAAAGAGCAGCGTAGCTTATCATTTACGAGAAGCTTTTGGACTAACCGGTGCAAGTTTACTGCCTCCGACCAGCTTCGAAGTCATCACACGCAGGACAAATTAGGAGCGCTTCCAGGTCAGTTAGTCACTTGTTTGTCGACTGTTTTTATTAGTAGTTTAGTTCAGACATTAGTTTAGTATATTAGATCGTTTAATTTTAGTAAATATATTAGATCGTTTAATTTCAGTAAATTTTATTTCTTATTCATAAAATTAAAAGATAAAAAATATCTCTAGTTGTCTGAGGGCAGAAAGCACATGAGTTTTACAGGTTTTATTTAAATCTGCGAGTTGTGTATATTGCATATTTGTGAATAATATGTATTATAACTAGTAGCTAGACATTTAATTAGTAGAGTTAGTGTAATAGTAATTAGTAGAACAGTTAGTGTAATTTGTATTTAGTTTTAGTTTATTTAGCAGTTTGTTTTAATTAGATTAGTGTATTAGTTTATTGTTAGTTAGTTTAGTTTCTTGTATTTAGTTTTAGTTAGTTAGTTTTATTAGTTTTAGTTAGTTTAGTTAGTTTTATTTGTTTTAGATAGATTAGATAAGCTTAGATTAGTTTCTCTTTGGTTTTCATAGGATCTTAGAGCGGCCAACGGAGCCATTAAACCCGTCAGGGTGGTTCATTCCAAACGTCTTGGGTTATTTAGACAACCCCGAACCGGTTCCACTCTCTCAATTGACGGACGGACAATTTTGCTCGTCAACACATCTGTGCAAGTTTGTGCTCTTTGAAGATTTTGTTGAAGATGTAGATGTCTGCATGGATTTGATGAAGTATATGCATCATTGATATTTCCACACATATCCACTTTATATTCTTGTAATGAATAATATCCAAATAAAGTTTGGATGATACTTTGAAAACCGTGCGGCCGTTTCCAGAAAAATGTTGAAATTTTGTTGATTTTAAAAAGATCACAACTTCACTTTCCGGAATCCATTTCAGATTATTTGTTTTTTGAAATTGGATATTTTCCTAAGAGGAATTAAAATATCCAATTTGTTTCTACAACATTTTCTCAGAAAATATAAGAATGGTGTCTAATGTGCGTGGCTCCCTTTTTGACTCCTGAGATGCATACATGGTGTATAAAAAAGTGTCTGCATGTGACTCCTGAGATGCATGCCATATATCTTCCACATAAATTTCAGAAAATAAATATGAAATGGAGTAGACATCATATTCAATTAATGGAATACACATTTATGCAAATACTTTTGTACAAGACTCTTCATAATAAGAGGCTTGATCTCTCTTCTAGTTCTATCTGTTCGACCTCCTGCATGAAATCTTCACAATAGTCATTATTCCCAAATAGAACCTCCAATCTAGTCCATAATTCATTTGGATTTGATCCTTTTGATTCTTCATATACTTGATGGAAAAGTTCGGGAGAAACAGACATGGCGATACTTCCTATGGCCATCTTTTGTCTATTAAGAAAGTCATTTTTCTCATCGACGGAATCAGGCTCTACCTCCATTGCCATAGATATTTGGTACAAGCCTCGACATCTAAGATGAAGCAGAATATTTGGATTCCATTCTAAATAGTTACGAGGCGTGAGAAGTATTTCCAACGAATAATCTATCTTTTTGTTGTCTTCAATCTTTTGTACCTGCAAAATAATTTTGGTGTAGCTTTTTCTTAGAAGTTTGTTGGCTCTGATACCATCTAAATGTGTTGAAACTGCACATAATATATCTATCTAGAAAATACCACACACATTTGTAGAGATAAATTTAGAAAGAAGAAGCAAGAGAGAAATAATGGAAGAATTTTCATTAACCATATTCCACACTCAAAGAGTGAATAATTTACAATAAATATAGGCTACATAAGTAACTAATGATCCATAGTGGTGGTCTAGATTGATATGGACACACCCCAATAGTTACAAGAGTAAACTGCCACCCAGTCTAGTCTCTCAGGCAGTTACGGGAGTGAACTACCATGTAGCTGAGTTAACTAGTCAGCTAGTCTTCAGTTAACTGACTGAAAAAAGAGTAGTGAGTTGGTGATGATCCCAATGTTGCATGGTGAAAAAACCAATGTAACCTCTAAACTGAACTCAACTAGTCAAACTAAAGTGTTAACTGAAAGAGAATATTCTCCAGGTGGAATATTCTCTCCTAAAATATATGAGATTGGATAATGACTAATTATGACTAATAAACAAGGAATAACCTTAGGAAAAATAAATCCTAGGTGTGTGTGAAGTAAATCCAACACACAAATGGTGATTCATTGGGAGAAACAAAATCTATGATCCTATTGTAGGATTATAACAATTTCAGGGGTAAAATCCTTACAATACCAAGACATAGAAAATACTTGCAAACTCATAGGCATATAATTTAAAGAAACCCCAAGAATATCCAATGATGGGGAGTTCGCTTGAAACCACTCTCATTTCCTTGGACCAATGATTTATTTCCTAAAATATAATTGAATCCAATATCACTTGGTATAGGGAAACTTTGTGATTTAGGAACTTTGGTACCTAGAAACTCTTTTGGTGTCGATCTGCTACCAAAAAGCATCCATAGCCCCGATGGAGTCACCCCGATGTCACATACCTTTCTCCACTTCAAGGGAGAATCCATAGACTTGGTAGAGATATTAGCATCCCCTAGTTGACTTTATAATCTCTCTAGGAGTTATTGGCACACCTCGATTGTTTTCATTCTTCTTTCATTTGTCTCTATGCATAGTGATTGTGTTTCTTTATAGGATATTTTTTTGTGATGAGAATTTCTTTCAAGATGAGACCAAAATTCGAAGAGGATGGCATATGTTTGTTGCAAAGAGTAATAAATTATCAATATTATTACAACATTCTCATTTAGGGGTATGCCCTTCATCATTCTATTGTAACACGGAAATCATAGTTTCCTTCCTTCCATGTTCCCCTTCAGGGCTTATAGGCCACAATTTAGACTGCATGTTTCCTCCCTAAATGATATACATATAAAAAAATAAGTAGTTGTTGAATCTTGATCCTAATTTAGATTTGACCCTTTACTTTCACATTGGAAACTAAACCACTTCTTCACCACAATTCGCCACAAGTCAATACCAAACATTACCCTATAAATTCCCTGAAGAAAACAATCAAATATGAAATGGAAAAACAAGGCGATATTTGAAAATAAATGAAACAAAAAGAAAAAATAAAACAAACAAAAGAACTATAGTACAACACCACCCAAAATGACTGGCTATGCAAAATATATTTTGAGGCTTTGTCCATTCATAGAGAGAGAATCTAATTCAACCCCCATGTTCTACCATGTATAAGTTCCCACCCAAAGTTTCTTGGTGACATGGTAGGGGCCCAACCACAAACTTTAAAATTTAGAATGTTTACCTTTTGGTTCACTTACCTTATCCCATTTCAAAACAATATCTCCTACTTCAAAATTCTTGTCTCTGTCTTTATATTTTTCAAACCATCTCTTAGTCAATTGTTGGTGAGATGATAACTTCATCCTATTCCTTTCCCTTTCTTCTTCTAGCATAAGGAGTGTGTTAATATGTTGTTTCATACTTGACAGTGGATAACCCCTAGAGGCTTGGGAGAGTTGCAGGGATGGAAGATATATGTTGTTTGTTAAAATGGATTATTTCCTATAAACCAAAAATTATAGATAATTCCCAAGGGATTCTTTAGGATTTACCCTATCAACCCATAGTGCATTGCATAGAGTGTTATGCCAATTTTTGTGATTTTCCGTGACTTTATTCTTTAGGATCCATATCATATTTTTTCTTGTCAAATCTGCAACACACCATTCCCCTATAGGTAGTAGTTAGCAGAATACATTAATGTAATCCTTTTGTCTAAGAAACATAAAATCCAAAGGGTGGAAGAGAAATAAGAAGCATTGTAAAAAATAAGAATAGATGGTATGACATATTTGGTAATAACGTGTTGTTCCAAGAACTAAATCATTGTTGGTTGTGGAGCCTAATTATCTTCATGTTTTATAGGTCTTTGTTTTTATCCTTGTTTATACCCCATGAATACTGTACACCCCTCCATGCATGGGGGTTTCAGGGGGGGCTTGCCCCCCCTACGGGGTCTGAGGGAAAGGAGCCCCTGATGGGGGTTCGAGGGTGAAGCCCTCGAAGGAAAATTTTTCCTGTAAATGTATATTGTAATTTCATAGTAAATATGGACTGTTCATTATAAGGCCACATATTTAACAGTATAAGTTATGTTCACTAGTACATATTGTAAAAATTTAGACATTTTATTTGCGGCATTATGGACAAAATTGGCCATACTATCGAAAAATAGAGGATTTTTTTTTCCATATTTCCCGATAGAGTCGCTATTGCCACATTGATGTCTCTCTTGCCACGTTGTCCTCTCTCTTTCTATGTTTTCCACGTTATCGTCTCTCTTGCCACATTTGTGACATAGTCATCTCTCTTGCCACATTTTTTAAGATAGATGTCGCAGTTGCGACATTGTGGAAACTAGGTTTTCCCCCTCCAATGGTCACCTAGTATTTTGACCAAGTCAACTTTGATTTGGTCAATGATCGTTGGAATTGCGACGTTAGAAAATCTATAAATATGTTTCATTTTACAGATGTTGCGACAATTTTTCTATAATAACGACACTTCAAAAAGGGTTTGTGGGTCTTCTCATCTACAATACAACTATTAAAAGACATTGTACTAGGGATCTTCTCGTTTCATTTCAACTTTTTGATCGGTTGAATTTTAAAGGAAACAACTATGAAAAGACATTGAACTAGGGCTAGAGTACATGATGGGAAATGATGAATTATGAATGGGGTCAACGATGGAATTTTTTCAAAAAGTTTATGTATGACATCATACATCCTTGAGACTTGAAACCCTCCCATATCATCAAGGCATGTGTCTAGTCTAACCATGTCAAAATGCGATGCATACAAACACATATTGAAGAAATTTCAACATTGGTCCCATTCACTGTTCCTATCCAGGGTCGATGCATGACATTTTTGGTGGTTGAATTGGAAGTTCCATGAAATTTCAAGAGAGTTCCAAAAAAAATTCTATATATGGAAACAATGACATTTGACAATGAGATGCCCATTATGAACATTGTTGCAAACATGGACAATCTCAAAGATTATGTGGTCGGGACATCATACATCCTTGAGTATTGAAACCCTCCCATACCATCAAGGCATGTGTCTAGTCTTACCATGTCAAATTTCGATGCATACATGTACATATTGAAGAAATTTCAACGTTGGCCCCATTCACTAGTGCTCACTGTGTGGGGTCGGTGCATGACATTTGTGGTGGTTGAATTGGAAGTTCCATGAAATTTCAAGGGAGTTCCAAAAAAGATTCTATAGATGGAAACAACGACATTTGACAAATATGAGACGCCACATTATGAAAGTTGCTACAAAAATGGACGATCTCAAAGATTATGTAGTTGTGACATCAAACATCCTTGAGTCTTGAAACCCTTCCATACTGTCAAGGCATGTGTCTAGTCTAACCATGTCAAATTGTGATGCATACAGGCACATATTGAAGAAATTTCAATGTTGTACCCATTCACTACTCACTATGCAGGGTCGATGCATGACATTTTTGGTGGTTGAATTGGAAGTTCCATGAAATTTCAAGAGAGTTCCAACAAAGATTCTACAGATGGAAACAATGACATTTCAAAAATATGAGACGCCCCATTATGAACGTTGTTGCAAACATGGACGATATCAACGATTATGTGGACGAGACATCAGACATATTCCTTGAGTCTTGAAACCCTCCCATACCATTAAAGCATGTGTCTAGTCTAACCATGTCAAATTTTGAAACATACATGCATAGTTTGAAGAAATTTCAATGTTGGCCCCATTCACTGCTCACTATGTCGGGTTGGTGGAAGAAATTTCACTATGCTCATTCACCTTCAAGGTAAGCCCCATTCACTATGGTCACTGTGAGACATCCATTATATTGAACGTTGATGCAAACATGGATGATTTCAAATATTATGCAGGGAAATCAAACATCCTTAAGTATCGAAACCCTTCCATACCTTCAAGGCAAGTATCTAGTTTAGCCATGTCAAATTTCGATGCATACGAGCACATATTGAAAAAATTTCAACGTTGGCCCCATTAATTGCTCACTGTGCGGGGTCAGTGGAATAAATTTGTGATGGGTGTATTTTAAGTTCCATGACAAATTTCAAGATAGTTCCAACAATTACTCTATAGAAGGGAATGACGAATGATGACAATGAGAGGTACAACATGATGAACGTTGATGCAAATGTGGACGATATCAAAGATTATGTGGGCACATCATACATCCTTGAGTATTGAAACCCTCCCATAATGTCAATCCATTTGTCTAGTCTAACCATGTCGAATTTCGACGCATACATGCACATTTTGAAGAAATTTCAACTCTATCCCCATTCACTACTCACTATGCGGGGTCGGTGCAAGATGACATTTGTGGTGGGTGAATGAAAGCAGTAATAAAAATGATGAGTTGATGATATCATCCTCTGAATAATATGTGAGTGAATATGATGAGCTGTTGATATCATTCTCACCAACATATGTCCACTTAGTCACAATGACACATCTTTGATATCCTCCAACATTAAAGAAATCCCCACATCAATAGGGAGTTTAAACATTTTCAATAAGTGTGAATCATTCATGCATTCTACTACCTCATGGAAATTATCTTGTGATCATTCTCACCATTATTCACATAACCCCCACACTATATTCCCCTTAGTTACTCAATAATACAAATTTAGAAATGACCATTGAGGGCACTGAAAAGGAAGGAGATGCTTGAGGGATTGTTGAGTAGAGAAAGGAAACATTTTCCTTTGTGTTGTGTATGACACGAAAGAGATATTTTCCCTTATACTCAAAGATCACTCACAGACCCACTCTATATAACGTCTCATCTCATCCTCGTTTCGTTTTAATTTTCTGATCGGTCGAATTTTAAAGGAAACAACTATTAAAAGACATTGTACTAGGGCTAGAGTACATGATGGACAATGGTGACCTATGAATGGGACCAACGTTGAAATTTTTTCAAAATTTTTCTGTATGACATCATACATCCTTGAGTCTTGAAACCCTCCCATACCATCAAGGCATTTTTCTAGTCTAACCATGTCATATTTCGATGCATACATGCACATATTGAAGAAATTTCAACGTTGGCCCCATTCACTGCTCACTATGCGGGGTCAATGCATGACATTTTTGGTGGTTGAATTGGAATTTCCATGACATTTCAAGAGAGTTCCAACAAAGATTCTACAGATGGAAACAACGACATTTGACAATGAGACGCCCATTATGAATGTTGTTGCAAACATGGACGATCTCAAAGATTATGTGGTTGGGACATCATACATCCTTGAGTCTTGAAACCCTCTCATACCGTCAAGGCATGTGTCTAGTCTAACCATGTCAAATTTTGATGCATACAGACACATATTGAAGAAATGTCAATGTTGGCCCCATTCACTAGTGCTCACTATGCAGGGTCGGTGCATGACATTTTTGGTGGTTGAATTGGAAGTTCCATGACATTTCAAGAGAGTTCCAACAAAGATTCTATAGATGGAAACAATGACATTTGACAAATATGAGACGCCCCATTATGAACGTTGTTGAAAACATGGACGATCTCAAAGATTATGTGGTTGGGACATCAAACATCCTTGAGTCTTGAAACCCTCCTATGGCGTCAAGGATGTGTCTAGTCTAACCATGTCAAATTTCGATGCATACAGGCACATATTGAAGAAATTACAACGTTGTCCCCATTCAATAGTGCTCACTATGTATGGTCGGTGCATGACATTTGTGGTGGTTGAATTGGAAGTTCCATGACATTTCAAGAGATTTCCAACAAAGATTCTATGAATGGAAACAACGACATGTGACAAATATGAGATGCCCCATTATGAACATTGTTGCACACATGGACAATATCAAAGATTATGTGGTCAAGACATCAAACATCCTTGAGTCTTGAAACCCTCCCATGCTGTCAAGGATGTGTCTAGTCTAACCATGTCAAATTTCAATGCATACAGGCACATATTGAAGAAATTTCAATGTTGGCCCCATTCACTAGTGCTCACATGGACGATCATGTAATAAATATGACATCTATAACTAAGTATGGGGAAGGTTGACTTCTATATAACTATAATATGGGGAGGGTTTCTTCACTTCTATACTTGATTGTTTGGGGAAAGTTGTGTTTCTCTTTATGTTCATATATTTGAAGAGAGGATTAGAACATTTAGAGTATTCAGGACAGTCTCAGGATTACTTTTGAAATACAAATAAAGGGGAATATATGCCTAGCCACATGTATTCTTCTTCATATGTTCATGTTTCATTGACATACACAACTGATCTAGAAATATAGCCATAGTATATTTTGTTTTCTTTTCCATTGATTAGTAAGTGGGGAATTACCCCCTATCACAACTACCATTTCAATAATTTTATATCTTCATAAAAAAACCATGTAGAGATTTTACATCTATGTATGTGAAAATTAAGGAAAACTGCATTGAAACCAATCAACCATCCATCACCATTATAACCATAAACACCATAGAATTCAAAAGGATGTTTCTTAATATAGAAACCCAACAAAAATCATAGATAAAATTCACTAATCTAGGTTGTATCTTTCATAATCAATTTTGGGATATAATTAGTAATAGTGAAATGGTAGAAAACTATGTGAATGTTAATTGGTGCAGTTAATTAAAAAAACCAAAAAATTAGTATGGTAATAAGACACTATGGATCAAATCAAAGAGCATGTTTTTTTTATAATTGAAACCATTAGATTGATAGCAGAGAGGGTGATGAAAATTTGAGGTTTATGAAACTAGTCCACTAATTGAAGGAAACAATATGCTCCAAGTCAACAACTATAGTATAATTGTAATTACACAGAGGAGGCTTAAATGTAATAAAATTATTGGTGTTTTTCATATAAGTATGGGTGATAGAACATAAGCCCTATTCTAACAAGGTAACAACAATTGGAACCTACAAATAAGAATGGGTAATTGCTACCATTAAAATATCCCTCCAATACTACTTAGA